>PVJS01038027.1:0-19614 GCA_004027185.1 Glis glis
TGTGTGTGTGTGTGTGTGTGTGTGTGTGTGTGTGTGTGTGTTTTACTGGGGATTGAACAGAGGAGCCATTCTACCTTCAAAATACACCCCTAGCCCTTTGTGACCCATTTATGTAAAATTCTAAAAAAGAATAAAACTTTTGAGACATAAATCATATCAACGTTTGCCAGAGAATAGTTGTGAAAAATGGGGCATCAAAAAACATTTTGGGAAGCTGGGCGTGGTGGCGCACGCTTGTAATCCCAGTACTTTGGGAGGCAGAAACCGGAGGATCCAGGTTCACGGCCAGCCTCATCTCTCTCTCTCTCTCTCTCTCTCTCTACTTAGTGAGGCCCTCCGCAACTTCGTGAGACCTGGTTTCAAAATAAAGTATAAAAAATAGGGCTGGGGGTGTAGCGCGGAGGTAGAACGCCCCTGCGTTCAATCCCCGGCACCGCAAAAAAAAAAAAAAAAATTGAGGGAAATGTTCTATACATTAGTTATTGTGGTATTTATTTTTCAAAACTCATTAAAGAGCCAGGTGTGGCAGCACATAACTGTAATTCCAGTAGTTGGGAAGCAGAGACAGGAGGATGACAGGTTCAAGGCCAGTCTCAGCAAATTAGCGAAACTGTTTCAAAAAAAAGGACTTCAAAATAAAAAGGTGTAGCTCAGAAGTAAAACTACATGGGTTCAATTCCCAGTATAAAAACAAAAACAAACAACAGCAACAAAAAACCCAACCTCATTTAAGGGTACAATTAAGAGGAATAAATGTTATTTTGCATAAATGATACTTCAGTAATTCTTACTTTAAAGGGACAAATTGTGTGACAGGTTAGGAAGTGGATGCAGAGATGGGAGTTGTTGACATTTTAGATGAAAAGCTCTCAAGTATGTGATTTTGAAGGAAATGAAAGAGTAAGCCACATAGGTATCTGGGGAAAGGCATCACAGACAAAAATATAAAATAGCCAGTATGAAGATCTAAGGATAGGAACATGCCTAGTGTGTTTAAGGAAGAACAAGGAGATGGGTGTGTCTGGAGTGGTGGGTAAAGCAAGAGGCAAGAACAGAGGAGCCAGGGGACAGATGAAGCAGCACCGTGAAAGTCACAGAAAGCCATCAGTGGGCTTTAAGAGGCAGAGTGACTTAATCTGACCAGATTTTGTTGTTGTTGTTGTTGTTGCTCTGGGGATTGAACCTAGGGGCTTCTACCTCCAAGCTACACCCCCAGCCCATTTTTTTACATTTTGAAACAGGGTCTAACTAAGTTGCTGAAGGTCTTGCTAAGTTACTGAGGCTGGCCTTGAACCTGCAATCCTCCTGTCTCAGCCTCCCAAGTACCGGGATTCCAGGTGTACACCACCATGCCTAGTTCTGACCTGGGGTTTCAAAGAATAATTCTGTCTGCTTTATAGAGGAAGGTCTTGGGAAGAACATGTATAAAATCAGGGACAGCAGTTAGAAGGCAAATGCATTAACCTAGACAAGAAAATATGAAGGTAAAGAAGGTGGTAAAAAGTGCCTGAAATATGTGAAGTCTTTTGAATTTCCTGGGAAATCTGGATGTGTGAGGGAAAGTAGTCAAGAATATATCCATGTTTTTTTTTATTTTTTTTAAAGGCAAAGGTTTTAATTAACTTAAGAAAGGTGGGGATACAGGTTGGGGGTCATAAGAAAGGTGGGGATACAGGTTGGGGGTCATCTAAGAAAGGTGGGGGTCATCTAAGAAAGGGTGAGCAAGTCTCCCTGCAGGCATCCATCCATCCAGGCGAGCCAGAGAGCAAGAGAGAGTCTGCGTGCTTTTCCAGTTCTTTTATAGGAGGGGTAGGTAGGGTCGCACAGTAGAGGGCAGGACTTCCTCTTAGTCCTCAGTTTCCCTGGCAACAGATAGGCAGTGGGGTCTGACCTTTGTCCTCCTCACCCACCCTACTTACATTAAGCATCTCAGGTGTGGAGAGGAGCCATTTGCATTAAGGGTGTGGATTCATTAAGGCTTCTGCCTGACTAAACACACCCTATAGGGTGGAGTTAGATTATGAACTTTCAAATTTTAAATCTCTATTTTCCCAATGTCTCCTTTCTGCCTAATATTTCTATCTTTTCTATTCTACCTCATCATTTCCCCCCCCTGAGACTTTTGGTCCCTTAATCTTAAGGGGGTTGCTGAAGGGCGAAGGTCTGACTTCTGTAATGTCTTCTCCACTGATAAAGGACTAAGAGTTGAAAGGATGGAATTGTCATTACCTGAGGAGGAAAATCCTGTAAGAGTTTCCTCCCATAACTCCAAACATAAATAGGACTCAACTATAAGTATTTATCCAGTGAATTAGTTTGCCAGGCCTGCCATAACAAAATACCATAGAGTGGGTGGCTTAAATGGCAGAAACTCATTTTCTCAGTTCTGGAGATCCAAGATCAAAGTCTTGGCAGGGCTGGTTTCCTTGGGGGCCTCTCTCCTTGGCACGCACATGGCTTCCTTCCTGCTGTGTCCTCACATGGTCTCTTCTCTGTGCAGACACAGCTATAGGGTCTCTTGGCATATTCATCATTGTTTTTCTTAAAAGGACAACAGATTGGACTAGGACACCCCCCTGCAAACTAATTTTAATTTATTTGTTTCTTTAAAAGCATGATACCCAAATACGATCATACTCTGAGGTACTAAGGGTTGGGGCTTCAACATATGAATGGCGGTGGGGGGTTGGGGGGTGTTTATTCCTTAGTACTCAGATATATGATTTCAGAGTGGGTAGGAGCATCCCTGCTGTCCTCTAAACATATGTTTTTGTAGTTGAAAAGAAAATTCTATCATGGTTATTTACTTATTTAATATCAAAATACAAAGTTTTTGGAAAAAACAAATTAGCCTCTCATTACTCATCTTTAGAGAAAGTTCTCATCGATGTGAAGACTCCACGGACCTACGTAATGAAGATTGAGTGACATAATGGGGCAAGTGGAAGTACAACTGGCCGGGATACAAACTTTGTTGACACTGGCAGTGACCATTCATTTATACAACATACTTTGTGACACTTCATGTAATATTTGAACAGTCCAGCAGAGAAAGTATTAATAGTTTGGGAGGGTAGTATGTGAGAAATATTTTGCTTACAACTGGGAGCTATAACCCTAGAATGCTTCCACAAAGCAAGTGTCTTACTTCTTCAGAGCTGTATATATACTTTTTTACTTTGATATTTTCCTGTGTGTTAAGTAGCAAATGTAAAACACATAAACTGAACACCTTGTAATACCAAGAATGGCATTTATAAATAGAAAAAATATTAAGCTACCTGAATTTAGCTAGTTTTATAAATATCTAGTAAGTATAGCTTTCAGAGTAATTACCATACTAATTTTTATAGTTAAAGGGAAGAGCTTCTTCCACTAATACAAGTTATTAGAAATTCTCCCAGCATGACTAATACTATGAAGTTTGTCGCTGTGACACTTAAAACATGTAGCAAAGTTGAGAGGAATGAATGAATAATGTATCAATGTTTTACATGAACAAGAATAATTGGTTCAAAATTTCCCAATAGGAATGACAGATACCTTGAGTAAAATTATCAAATCATGTACAAGGTACCAACACTGGCATTACATTAATGTCATAAAGAGTGTATGGCAATGTGTCCAACAGGTAAGATAAAGCTGAGTGATAGAAAGATATCAGACCATCTAATTAGAGAAAGAACAACATTGACAAAAGTGGGCTCCAGTCTTCACTATGGTCCAGTTGATTGTTGGTAAGTCATAACCCATTAAACTTGTTCTGCAAAACAGATCTTATTTGCTTCACAAGATTTCAGTAAATACAAAGTAAAATAATCAAAGGAACTTTGAGGGAAAAAAGTGTTACTTTCTCTGAAATTAAATCTTTAGTGAGGTCTGGACTTTTTTTTTTTTTTTGTATTATTGGGGATTGAATCCAGAAGTGTTCTACCTCCAAGCTACCTCCTCAGCCCTTTTTATTTTTTGTTTTTTTTGAAACAGAGTCTTGCTAGGTTGCTGAGGGTTTTGCTACATTGCAGAGGCTGTCCTTGAACCTACGATCCTCCTGTTTCAGCCTCCTAAGTACTGAAATTACAGGTATGTGCCACCATGACCAGCTGAGGTCTGAAATTGTTTTAACTAATATTTTAGAAATAAGCAGGGACGCCGGGCGTGGTGGCGCACACTTGTAATCCCAGTACTTTGGGAGGCGGAGACCGGAGGATACGGGTTCGCGGCCAGCCTCAGCTCTCTCGCTCTCTCTCTCTCCTTCTCTCTCTCTCTCTCTCTCTCTCTTTCTCTCTCTCTCTCTCTCTCTCTCTCTCCTTAGTATGGCCCTCCGCAACTTCGTGAGACCCAGTTTCAAAAATAAAGTATAAAAAATAGGGCCGGGGGTGTAGCGTGGAGGTAGAACGCCCCCACGTTCAATCCCCAGTACCGCCAAAAAAAAAAAAAAAAAAAAAAGAAATAAGCAGGGACAACAACCTTGTGGCAGCTCAAAAAAGTTATAGAAGACAGAACTTTGCCCTTCACCAACCCTTAAAATTAAGGGATCCAAGTCTCAGAGGGGGGGAAATGATGTAGGATAGAAGAAATTAATAGGTAGAATGGAGACCTAAGGGAGAACAAAGAAAATGTCATTTTAATATGGAAGCTTGTGACAAGGCCTGTTAGACCCAAAAGTCCCTGCGGAATTTACAAGACACTCTGAGCACTGTTGACCATCCTTAGGGGGGTTTCTATTTATCAGACAACAGAGCACACAAAGAGGAATCTCCTTGGGCCCTACTCAAGAGAGCAATCTCCTCACCCTGGTAGTTGTCCTTGAATAGTTTATAAGGATACCTGATGATAAGACAGTGCTGTTCGGGACCAGGAACACCCTAAATCACCTTGTGACTACCAGAGGTCATCTCACGTACCCCTGCCCTCCCCTCATGAAAGTCCCCTATAAAGGAAGAGTCCTGAACTCCCAAAGCCTTGCTCTCTCCCTCTTGAGATGGCCTGCATTCTCCCTTGAATGTGTATTTCCTACTTTCCTAAATAAACCTCTGTCTATATCTCTGAAAGAAAAAAGTGGCTAGTTACTAAAGCAATGGTTCATAACTTTTATAACTATATATTGTTATTATATTTTTCATTTGCAATAGGTTTTAAGACATGAAAGTCCAGTAAATTGTTTGGGAGAAGACATTATTATAAATACTTGCTTTAAAAGACAACTGTGTTATCTATTTTAAACTGCTTTTGTTAATGGTATGTGTATCAGTGGTTGAGAAACAGTGCTTTAAAGAAATTTTAAAATTTCAACAGTTGGAAGAAATATTAAGAAGTTGGAAGAACCCATAAATTATGGGCAAATTATGCTCCAATGTGTCTCAGAAGGGCAAGGACGAGGAGTACTATTTTTCAATTACACACAAAGACATACATATATTAAACAAACTTTTACTGAGAAATATGGGCAAAATGCTTCCTATGACCTGTTTTATTAGCTCATTGAAGCTCCAGCTCCTTTATTTTAGAAACTTTGACATCATCTTGCGTGAAAAGTTCATTCAAGAATGATGTCCTAATATTCTACACGTAAGACTCTGGTACTGCCTTAGGAGACAGCCATCACTGAAAATGGCTGGACACAGGATCAGTTACAAATTAAGCTGTAAGTACCTTCTCTAGGAGTTGGGACTACACAATCCACTAGCTAGATTCTTAAAGCCTTTTCTGGCAAGAATGGAGATATCACAGTCAATCCATGTATCTTGAATGCCTTTAATTGCATTTCAGTGTACTGGTTAACAAGTCAGTAATTTTGCCTATTAAAATCCAGCTCAAGCATTAGCAAAGCCTAAGTGCTGACTGAGATGTGGCTAATGGCTTGTAGAAGTCCTGCCTGTGCTTGTAGAAGTCCTTTCTAGAGTGTGGCCTCTCTGCTTTGATGCTAGCTAGGCCCCGGATCAGAATGCTAGCTGCACATGACTACCATTCACATATCCCCACAGTGTCTTTGCTGAGGCATTTTAATGGAAGTTAAAACATTATTACATTTCACTTTAAATATTTCAGAATACATATTTAAATCTAGGTCAATTCAGGAAGGAAAGAGAAAGTGGGTCAGTACTTCACAGACTGTGAACTCTGAGAGCAGTCCTCGTATCTCACCAAAATATGGCCTCATAACATGTGGCCATTCAAAGCATCTTCAAGGAAGAAACCATTAACACCTACATAGCACCCTCCTTCCAATGTTGCATGATCATGTAAGTTGCTGTCTGTTGCTATTCCACAAGAGTTTGAAAGATTACTGCATGTAAGATCTATAATTCAAAACTATAGTTATAAAAAAAGAAAATAATAGCTAAAAGTAGATATGAAGAGTAAATTGTTGAAAGACATTTAATAAAGGTGTGCTGGTACCTGCTAATCCCCTAGCTCCCTGGAAGGGGAAAGATGAAGAGTCACTAATTCTGTCTTCATAACCCATTGGAAAATGAGTATAAACTACTGTACTAGATACTACTGCTTCTGGAGATAAGACTTTATCATTAAAATAAGAATTGAGTTAATGCAAAAGAATTAAATTACATCTCTATTGCTCATCATAAATAAACATCAACTCAAAAGTAATTAAAGACCTAAAATTATGAAACTGCTCAAAGAAAACAGGAGAAATGCTTCAGGACATTGAAATGGGCAAGGATTTTGGGGAGAATAAGAACCCCACAAGCACAGGGCGGGGAGCAAAACTAGACAATTGGGACATCATCAAACTGAAAAAGTTTCTGTACAGCAAAGGAAACAATCAACAGAGTAAAGAGAAAGCCTATAGAATGGGATAAAATATTTAAAAACTATGTATCTGACGAGGTATTAATAGCCAGCATATATAAGGAACTCAAACAACCCAATAGCAAAATAAACAAATAATCCAATTAAAACTGGATAATAGCTCCAAATAAGTATTTTTCCAAGGAAGGCAAACTCAAAATGCTAAACATTACTAATAATCAGGGAAATGCATGTCAAAATAAGAATGAGATCATCACCCAGTAAGAATGGCTAATATCAAAAAGACTAAAGGTAATAGGTGCTGGAAAGGATGTGGAGAAAATACCTTGTACACTACAGGTAGGAAAGAAAATTAGTACAGCTGTCCGCAAGCTATGAAAATTTCCTTTTCATGTTCTTCCTCCCCACATCTCTGATCAGCTTTGGGGGTTCCTCTGAAAATTGCAGTCCTCCTTCGCTTGGTTCTTCCAGATGATTTCTCCACCATGTTGGCATCCTGTCTAAATTTTCAATAAGAGCTAATATTTGTGGATACAGATTTATGCATCCTTATGTCAGATTCTCATAACGTGTCAAATTTATTCAAATTTTCTAGATGAAATCCTCTAGAGTAGTGTTAGAGGTAATGTAAACAAGCACAATTGTCTTTGCTTGTCAAATAAGATTAGCTAGAGTATGTCAATTATTTTTCAATATGTTCACTTAATCAATATGCATTAAACATCATGTGACCATGTCTACAGTATTATGCTAAGAGTGTGGGGGATAAAACTGTTACATGTCTTCTACTTTAAAGGAGATTCAAATCTAGTTGGAGGAGATGAGAAAGAGGATATTTAGTATAATGTCAGTCAGAAAAGAACATTTATTCAAAATAAATCACTGCCCTTGGTCATGTAGAGGGCTGGAGAAAATCCTCACCACTTAGTAGTGAGATCATTCCTTCCATAGCTTGGCAACTGTTATGTTTTATTTAACTGTGGTCTATATGTAGATGGGAAACTAGAGTAATAGTCAGACCCTGTACTTTGCTTTGACCCAACCATTTTCAAAACACTAATGCATTCATAATCTTCCTTTACCTAGCCATCTTTGAGAATTTTAGATTATTATTATACATTAAGGGAACATTTCATCTTATACAAGCAGAATATTTTATTCTATTTTTGCCATTTCTGAAAAATCGAAGCAACCAAGAAAAATTATTCCTTCAAACTCATTACTTATTGCTAACTTGACATATTTGGTTTGATCGTCTGGTATAATATATATATACTCAAAATGAAATAGATTATCTTGACACTTGCTTTTGGCACAATGAAAGGAAAGTGTGTATCTTCAAATGCAAGGTCTACATAATACCACGTTATGAGGTTAAGATGCCAGAGGAACTAGGGAAGTTTTTAAAAAATCAAAGACATTTTGTTATTTGGTTAGTAAACTGTGAATTTAGGGAAATCTGAATATAGCAGGCCTGTGTACAAAGAATCTGAAATGTAGGTCCTAAACATGATGGATTTTTCCAATATCTCTCACCTGAATAAAATATATGGTATATTATGGCAAACATGCAATTATAGGTACATTGAGGTTGCAAAAATCGCAATCTTGGATACCATAGGTCCTGGCTATGACATTTTCCAGGAAGTTTTCCAGTAACACCTGTGAAAGTATGAGGACAGTGACATCTGAAGCAGAAAAGCTTAGATGGGCATCAGGATGACACTTAAAAACTGATTAGTGTGAAAAGGTCATGGCAATAAGAACAAGAAAGCCATTACAAGTGTCACGTGGACTTCGTGAAACAGGTTGTTTTGTGCAAAAGTGTGAGATTATGCAATATATTACCATAGCTGTTATTAGCAATGGCTTCTTTATTTTCTTTAATGCACATCACTGAAAGTCCACTAATAAATGTATGCATTATATATGTAACCAAAAAGATTGATTTTGCCTCTCCAGAAAGCAAATAATGGTGACACCTGATCAGATGTATGTATAGATTCCTAGTGGCAGAATTTAGGTCCATCTAATCTGTAGGTGTTTTCAAATTGGAGTACATGTGTGCCATCCATTCTTAACTAGAGACCAAACAATCACAGTGTAGAAATTAAGTTAGGAACCAATGCAATAGGGTATCTGGTCAGCACCACATTTCCCATGATACTGTTAATAGTTTCTGTTACACCCATTTCAGGTGCCCAGTGGCACTAAAACCTCACTGTCCCTTAGGTTGACACAGCTTTCCACTCCCCCCACCTCTCTAACTTTGATTGAGAATAGTGCATGGGCAATGGGACACAACGATCAGCAAACATTCATGCTCAGCCTTCATATTATTAGGTTTCAGATGCTCACACTGATGCAAATAAAACTTGAACTTGCAACAATACCCTTTTGAAAGCAGAGATGGAAATATGGAGGAAGTCAGGACCGGGGCCGTGCCTCTTCTGATCACCATGATAGGCAAGGAACATAGGCACATCTATCTTCCATCTCAGATTATCCTCTAAGTATCTGTCTTACTTAACCCCACTGTTTATCTGGATCACATCACCTTTTGACTCCTGGAAGGCTGCAATCTCATGCACTCTCTTCTTCATCATCTCTATTTCTTCCCTTTGTCTCTATTTCCTTATTTTCAAACATGAATAACTCTTTTCTTCCTTCCTTGCTTGCTTGCTTGCTTGCTTGCTTCCTTCCTTCCTTCCTTCCTTCCTTCCTTCCTTCCTTCCTTCCTTCCTTCTTTCCTCCCTCCCTCCCTTCCTCCCTCCCTCCCTCCCTCCTTTCTTTCTTTCTTTCTTTCTTTCTTTCTTTCTTTCTTTCTTTCTAGTACTGGAGATCGAACCCACGGGCATTCTACCTCCGAGCTCCACCCTCAGCCTTATTTATTATTCTTTATTTTGAAACAGGGTCTCACTAAGTTGTGGAGGGACTCACTAAGTAGCTGAGGCTGGCCGCGAACCTGGATCCTCCTGTCTCAGCCTCTCAAGTACTGGGATTACAAGCGTGCGCCACCATGCCCGGCTTGAATAACTTTTTTCTATCAAAAATGGCCCTTTCTGGAAGGCATTCTGTTTTCTACTTTGACACCAAAATGGCCTATGCATACTTTCTTTACCACCTAATTCCTTCCTTCCTTCCTTTCATTCATTTTTTTTTTTTTGCAAACTGGCTTCTCATCCTCCCTCCTCCCCAAATTTAATACTGTTTCTTACAGTTAATAATCTCTTTTGAAAACTTTTTCCTATTTTTGTTTGATCTCTATAACACTGTCCTCTCTAAAGATTCCTTCATACATTCTTATTTCTTGCCTTCTTCAACCTGACATCACCCACAGTTTTCTCCTTATCTGCTACCTCATTCTTTTTTTATATCTATTGGCTTGCAGTATTTTTCATTCTTCTACCCTCAATCTGTGAAGGCTTGAGCTTTTGGTTTTCCTTCCAATCCTCTTCCTTTCTGGATCAGGGGATTTTAAACTGTGTTTTCATTCTGAAGCACCTAGGGAGCTTCCACTTAGGCTGAGGACAGCTAGAAGGGTAGGTGAGCGGTGCCTTCTCACCACTTAAAAAAATCGTTTCACTTTTACCAGTTTTATTTATTCTACATCATTACCTTTGGATAACCTGTTTGCTCTTTTTAGTATTGGTGTGCTAAGATTTTGTGACAGTAATAAAACCTGAATTTTGCTTTTTGTTTTATCACTATCCTTCTGACTTCAAAGTTGTCATGAATCTCTACATCCAGGCCTCTGTCTGAATCATTTCCCTGCCCTATTCCTCAGAACCTTCCTAACCTCTACTGATATTTTATTCTATGTTGCTTCATCCAAAAAGCCTCCTCTGAACCCTGAGTCTGGGCGAGCCACTCTTCTGATGCAATGCCATCACATTCTGTATCAATCTCTTAGCCCCGCAGTCATTTCCTTGTGTCATCTATCTACATTCCTTATAAACTGGAAGTTCATTGAGGACAGAATATGATTTGTCATGACTTCTCTAGCACCTCACATAGTGCCTGTCATGTAATAGGTTTGGAAATCAGACCAGAAATAATTACATATCCCAACAAGGATGTGCAAATTCAGACACACTGCTCTCTGGTCAAGTAAAAACAAATGAAAGGCATGTATCCACGTTATCACTGATTCTGATTAAACTCCTCTTGCCATCTGCCTCTGAGTGTCCCCGACACCTACCCTTATTCCCTTCTTAACACGATTCATAATACTCTCACCATTTATTTTTATTGGGAAAGTTATTTTATATTTCTACTTTGATTTCCTTTGTCCAAAATAGGGGTGCATTGTTTAATACTATCTCTAAAGACCAAGAACTACTTAAAGTACTAAGGATCAAATTATTTTCAACATTGTATCCTTACAGCATTCTTAACAAAATTATAACACTGAACTATTTTCATAAAATTTCAACTTCTAATAGTAAGTAAAAATTCAAAGTGTTCAAGGCCATATCTAAGCAGTTTATAGGAAAAACATTGGTGGATGATGCAGAAGTGATAACTGTCTTGTAAAGAGCACATTGCTTCAAATGTTTGCTGTATAAAAGTCTATACAAAGATGCAACAAAGAAATCCTAAAATTAAATGTAAGAAAAGTCATTTAATAGCCACATATGCTCTGCAGAGACAGCCTTAGAGAAATTTCCTACTGGCATAAAACTAGGAAGGGCAATAGGTTCAATCTCTCTCTCTCTCTCTCTCTCTCTCTCTCAGTACTCGGCATTGAACCCAAGGGCACTCTACCTCTGAGCTACACCCCCAGCCCTTTTTATTTTTTATTGAAACGGGGTCTTGCTAAGTTGCTGAGGCTGGCCTCAAACCTGTGATCCTCATGTCTCAGCCTCCCAAGTACTGGGATCACAGGCGGGTGCTACCACACCCAGCTCAATCTCATTTTTAATCCTCAACTGTATCACCTTCAGCAGATAATACATGAGTATTTCTATCACAAATATCAAATGTCCCAAGAACAAAATTAAACTTCAACTCAATGATTTTTCACTTATGTTTTTATCATACTTTTACACATCAAACTAATACATTTAAGACTCAATGAGTTTCTTTTACCTCACTGCTTAAAATCTGAAATCTCATATTTTCATTACTATGTTTCTTTGGGTTATAATGAATTGAAAAGAACTTAAAGGAAGACCAAAATAATATACATTTCGCAAAAGCAATGTACTTCAAAATTGACTTGGTTCATTATCTTCTTATTTTAGGGAATACTTGAAAAATAGAACTGTAAAAAAGATACTCTTGTCAGAGAGGTTATAATGAAAACAAGAATCAGTTGAGTGGCTGATGACTTTTAAAATCTTGACTCTGAATGTCTAGGACGTAGGTCATGAATTGATTTAAGGCACACTCTCTGCTGAGTAAATTCTTCGTATTTATTGTAACTGTAACAATATTTGTGGAAAGAAAAGCCCCACAGACAACAGGGTGAATGGTACTTACGCATATTGTGTCAGCAGTTCCAAGTCATTGTGCATGTTGATGGGATACGCCTCACCGAGTTCAAACAACTTCTCCAGAGCCTCATAAATGAAAATGATGCAAATAAGAGAAGCAAACGCTTCTTCAGTAAACCGGGTGATGTAGCAGACAAGGGAACTTGCATCAGTGGCCACAAGTATGATACACAGGGTTGCTGTCCAAAGTCCGATGCTAGCCCTTAAGGATAGGTATGACAACCCGTATTCTCTAGGAGGAGGGAAAGGAAAGCAGTGGGAAGAAGGTCATTTACAGCTCACTACCATTTTAAATACGCAGAAATTGGCCTAGTTCAGGAAGTGAAAGTCCATAAGTTTCACATCCCATGAGGATCTAAACTCAAGACTGACTACAGGGGACAAAACTGAAAGAGGTTTCTCAGTGCTTAGAACTGAATCTCAGTTTTTATAAATATTACATAACCATATACGCAAGTCTTTGACTTATCCTTCATTTCCATTGAGAAACAAAAATGACAAACTGAATCAAATCATCTACTTCTGTCTCTCCCAGCAGACCTTCCAAAGGGATGCTGAGAAAAGAATAAATATAGTAAAGAAGAAGAAAGGGGCTGAGGGCCAAGAGTATATAACACTTACTTGCAAAATTTAAACAAAATCTTTTCAAACACCAAAACTGGTCCTGTACTGCCTAATATGGTAAGAGGCTGTCCACCAAAGAGAGAATAGGCTATCCCGGTCATGGATGCTCCAAAGAGAGATTCGATTGCACTCTGTGTAGAGATAGAAATGTTTCCATTACCTAAATTGTACAGGAAGCCATTAAAACTAGGGAGAAAATGTTCAAAATACACAGGGATGTGTTTTTACCTTCACTATGAAAAGCCTAGCAACCCTGGGCAGGCCATGGGGTAGGAGGATGGTAGAAGGGCCAAAGGAAGGCCAAAAATGAATGCTTGCAAATGGGGGAGGGATCCTCTCTGCCTTCCTGTCTCACTTTTCTGTTGACTTACAGAAAGTTTAAACATATTCAGAGGGACTGTCTGGACAGAAACATGGCTCAGATATATGGGAAATGGACTAATGAGGTAAGAACCGGAGCCTAAGACTGGCCTGAATTGGGGTCAGGAGTCGAGGGATCCAATCAGAACCTTGTGTAAGAATCAGAATTAATTGTTCTGAGATACACCATTTCCAGATTACCAGTCTCACTAACCATCCAAGAAACTCATATGAGTTTTATCAGCCAGACCATACATGAAATTACATGAAGGAATTCAAACTTAAAAGCTCACCCATCTAACTATAAATGTTAAGGGCAGATTAAGTTTCAAAGTTGAGATCCGAATGTAATACATACTATACGACCTTCGGTTGCCTCTCCCAACAGTCCTCCAAATGTGATGACAGGAGACATGCAGGCGCAGTAGAGAAACAGGAAAGATGCTAAGCACTGCAGGCTGAAAGCATCTCTGAAGTCACTCCAGAAGAACGGAGCTTTTCTTTTGATATCTAAGATAAGTCCCCCAAAAATCCTAAGACATGGGGGAAAACACAACAGTGAAATCCCAATACAAAAATGAATAGGGAAATGCTCATTTGCTTTGTTGCCAGGTCACAGTATATGTTTTCCATCAGCAGAGGTGAGACCCATATTAACCTGCTACCTTGAGTTATCATGATCTACAGGGATGGCTTTGGACCACTAAGTTACCTCAACTCCTAGCCAAATATTGTGTCAATCACTAAAAATCCCAGGTTCTCTCAAACAAGGTTCAGAGCTATTCATCAATCAACATTCAAAAGAGGAGATTCAAGGATTACTATTATCTCTGTGTTTGCATATTGACCCACTCCATCTAAACTCAGGCTTACCACTCTTGATTATTGGCAGTATTTTCTGATTGCTTACATTTTATTTAGCATAACAGAAAGTGAGAAAGGGATAGTTAACTGACTTTTGTATACACACATAGTGAACATCACCCTTGAGAGAAAAATTCAGTGTTTAACCATGACTCCGCTTACTCTCTCTGCCAAAAGAAAAAAAAAAGAAAAAAGAAAGGAAGGAAGAGAATCCTTCACTACATAATATTCCAAGCAGACATCTAAATGGTCTTATGCATAACAGCAGTATTTAGTAGAGACAGGTTCCAGGGTTGTTTTTATTTTTAGGAAACTAGGAGGGCAACCTATGATAGCCAAACTAGATATATGTAATTTGACTTACTATTACCTAAACATATCTCCTAACATCTATCATTCACAAGATAATAATGGCCTTACTTAGCATAATTAATTTACATACCCATTGAAACTTACAAGAGAATTTTGGGGTGAGGGTGGTATTAAATTATGAGGCATCATGCTTAAGATTTGAGGGCTAATTTTTTAATTCCTTAGAAATGAGAACATTACTAAACAGATATTCTCAATCTTTTAAGTTTAATAATAGTATTCAGACTTAACACTCAACTACTGAAAAAGTTCTTTGTGCTTCATGGAATAAAAATGTGATATTAAACTGAGTAAAATCGCAGTTATATTCCTACATGAAAGTTAATGGTGAAAAAAATCCATTACATTCCAAAGTTCTGCCGGTATGCTAAATACACTTAGATCATACAAAAATGTTAAACTTTTGTGATTCATTTTATGAGTAGGAGTATTCATCTTGCAATCTTAGATTCATCTCAAAAATGATTGTTCTCTTGACAAATAAACTCTGGTTGGCCTTAAAAAATTTACATATTCAGAATAACTGAAAATTAGACTGTTATTTTAAATTTCCCTAATCTAATGTACATTTAATAGTTACTTAATAGTAATTATCTTGTGATTATATGAGTATACAATCACTATGTTTTCCTAGTGAATGCTCCCGTCAGAAGAGGATTGAGAAGAATTAAAATTTCAATTGAAAAAAAGAACATTTGAAACTCAGAGAAGTTTGCAGAGAACCTGTGAAATTTACCCACACACAGAGCTCACCTTAGGTTCCTCTTACCTATGTTTGGCAAGACATATGCCTATTTCTGAGTAATCTTTATTTTTGAATAACTTGTTACCTTGTCAAAGCCACAAATCAAAAGATTTACTCTACTAGCCTATGCATCCATATATGATTTATATCCCACCTAATCCCTAAAAGAATTTGAGGTGATTATGAACTATTAATTAGTAATTAATATTATAGTTTTGATAGCACTTTATATTAGATGGTTGCTTTCTAATTAATTACTTATTAGAGCACACATTAGTCTGAATAGCTGTTATATAACCATGTCATAAATGTGCTTTTAGCATTAAAACTCTAAATCCGGAAGTGGGAGTTCATTACAGAGAACAGTGCAAGAGCAGCCCAGATGTGCACCAGCAACTCCGGAGAGCAGATGAGTAATGGATACTTCAAGTCCTGTCAGCAACAGAATCTGTGGAAGAACTCTGGAGAAGCGAAGATACCGGATATTGGTGACCTGGGAGGATTTAGGAAGTAGTAAGGAAAAGCGAACTCGAAAAAAAATCTAATCTATGTGGCATGTTACACCTGAGAAAGAAAGAAAAAAAATACCACCAAAAATAAAAGGACTGCATTCAAAAGTATGAAAGCAAACAGAATGAGTAACACAGCTTCCAGTGAGGGGGAGAGGAAACGATTGAACCATCTCAAATCAGGGATTAAGCCTGAGGAAGATGTTAAAGGACATTTCCTCAGAGACAAAACATAGATAAAGGGAAAGAACACCAGAGAATTAAAAGGCACCGAGTTGTCAGGAACTGGAAAGCCAGCTTACAGGACACAATGCAAGCAGTACAGGAAATGGCTGGGCGGGGAGGGGCCACCAGTCCTGCAAAGCCTTTGCAATTGCCTTTAATTATAAAGGAGGCTGTACACACAAATTCCCTGAGGACAGACCCACCCAAGGGTTTCTGATTTTTCTGCTCACACATTGCTTGGAGAGAGACAAGCTGTCAGAAAAACATAAAGAACCATTTTATGAAATAAATTGAAGCTTTCATCTCTTCAAAGATGTGTGATTAGAAAAATATATCATATAGCTCTTTCAAATCACAGCCATAAAAATAACAAATACCATTATATACATCCTACTTGCATTTAATGAGATAAAGTCTACACGATTGAGTTACTGGTACACAGTTTTATTTCCATCTTGAACTTGATGCTTTCAACGAGCTCTTTTGGAAGAGTCAATTGACAGTTTTCTTATTCATTCTAAGAATCTGTGAATGCATTTTACGCACAGCAAAATGAAAGACTAGATAAGATGGAATGGTGTGTCCACTGTGCTGGTTTAACGGTAATGACAATGATTAGTAACTTCAGAGAAATCAAGCTAATTGACGTGTTCACCTCCAAAAAGTAGGTCTTAAATGTATAAAATAAATTAGATCTCAAAATAGCAACTCCTGACAGACAAGAATGATGCGTCATTTGGTACTTGAAGTCCCATACGAGTGACTTTCACTAACCTTCCAGTTCGCTGGAGCTCAGGCCCACTATGTCCTCCGTGGGGCTCAGCCTCCCCATGAGCTGCTGTTCCATTTGGTACAGCAGGGATCTTCCTCTTCTCCTGCAGGAAGTTTTTGTTTTAATTCCAGATTTTGATTATAAAAAACAAAAATAATTTTTTCTTTGAAGCAATATGCAGAGTGGCTACGAACCCAGGTTCTGTGACTTGCTGGACCTCTGGAAAGTGATCTAGCCTCCTCAAGATTGAGTTCCCTGCTCCATTTATTGGGGGTAACAACAAAACCTATCTTATAGTGTGGCTAAGAGAACTAAATGAGGTGATAGGCGTATATTCATTCTTTCCACTGGCATTTATTGAGTGCCTAGCGTGTGCTATTCATTATGATCGATGTTTGAGTTGCAAAGGTGAGCAAGAAAGAGTGTTCTAAGGGCGGGGAGTATAGCTCAGTGGTATAGTGCGTGTCTAGCATGTCCAAGGTCCTGGATTCAATCCCGAGTGCTATAAAGAAGAAAGCATGAGTGAAAGAGAAAAGAAAATGCATTACATTGGTGGAGAGAGACAATAAACTTATAATGTCAGGGAGATAAAAGAGCTATGAGGAAAAAATGAAATAATGGAAGGAGACAGAGACTGGGGGATAAGGGGAAGATTGGAGCAAGAAGCTGTTAGGCATGGTGGCATTTCATGCCTGGCATAATTTATTCAGTAAACATTAACTATTATCCACTAATTTTAAAGTGTATTTCCCTTTATAATACCAGCTGCTATCTTCCTATCCAAAGAATAATTTATGTCTGTCTGACTCATAGACCCAAATACTATTACAAAAGGAAGCATCTAATTGAACCAATGGCAAATTAACTAAAGTTTATGTAAGTGTTATTCTCCCTTAGATTTATTCCACCCACTTTGTCATTGACAGAGGTTTTTTTTTTTAATCAGAAAGTCCTACCTGAAATCCTACCCATGGTGATTTTAGAGCATGCCAATGTGTTCAAACATACTTAAAAAGATAATAAAAAAATTGTAAGTGGTACAGTTAAAATTTTTACTTGACTGTTACTTCAAAATAGAATTAGAACAAACATGAAGCACAAAAGTGACTCATCAACTGATCTTAGGCACAATGGGACATTCAAATAGAATAATACATGTTTAAAACATGAGAAAAATAGATTTTGTAATGTGTGCAATAGAGGAAACTTCATTGCTTAATATTTTCACAATTTCCCTGGGTATATGGATAGATAAAATTAGACTGAAATTCAACACTAAGAAAGGTCTGTCAACTGATGTAGGAACTATCCTTATAGTAAACAGGATACAATAGTAAAGGTATTTAAGACCCTTGAGACCTACTTCCCAATGGAAACATTTCATAGCTCATGAAAGATACTAACCATCCTCAAGTACAAGTTTCCTCAAGGAATAAAGGAAAAGGGCATTTGAAAAAAGCAATATGTATGAAAAATATTGATACATATTCTGTAGAAAATATTTTATATTGGGAAACACCTGTATTTTGATATTTTAAGAAAGTGCTAGGCCCTTGGAATACACCAGTGGACAAATTGGGCCTTTGGAGCTTACATTCTAATGGAAAAGACAGACAATAAACAAACAAGTGAATTAATTCTATAATGTGTTAGAAAGAATGAGGGCTATGGTAAAAGAAAACTTTAGAGCATAATTAGAGGGGTCTGAGGTGGTTGTGCAATGGGTAGGTGGGGTGGTTGGAGTGGTAATTTTTAATAGAGTGGTCAGGTCAGCTCAGTGGAAAAGGGCCATTTGAGGAAAACATAAGGTAGGTGAGAAGATGAGCCATGAGAATAGCTGGGGTATACCCAAGAAGAATTGACAACCAGTGGGACAGTCATAGGAGGAGAGTAGCTGGAGGGTTCAAAGGATAGGAGCGAGGAGGCCTTGCTGGTTAGAGAGAAATGAAAAAGGAAGAAAGTGGTGGGCAATGACTTCGTAGATGTCAGTGGAGGCCAGATTGTGAAGGCTTAGAAGGTCAATGTAGGTATATGGCTTTCATTATCAGTAAAATGAGGGACATTAGTAGGGTTTGAGGAGAAGAGAAGCATAATGAGTGTGGAACTGAAATCACTCTGGCAGCTATGTTGAAAATAGATTCTAGGAGCCAAGGTTAGAAGCAATGAGACAGCCAGTTAGGAGGCTATTTCAGCAATCCAGAAGAAAGACGAAGGCAGGTTGATCCTGGGTGGCATCAGTGGTGACAGTAGAAATGGCATAATTCTGGATAAATATTGAAGGCCAAGCCAGCAGAAATTCCTGGTAGAATAGAAATCAGGTATAAGGAATAGAACTGATGGTTTTGGCCTGATTAATTGTAAGGATGTCGTTAGCAGTTGACCGAGATGCAAGTGCAACAGATTTTGAGAAAAGATCTTACATCTTCAGGAAGCATTACATGGCCTGTTCCTAAAATCATAAATGCAAAGATGTATAGAGGTACAGCAAAGAGACAGAATACAATTCAGTTCAAATCTTCAACATGTTAAGTTTTAGATATCTAAAAGACATTGAAATAGAGACAAATTACAGGCATTTGGATAAATAACGTTCAAGTTCATGGTGCAAAATAAGCTTCAGAGAAGTTTAAAACTCTAAGATTAGATATCATCAAATGAGTGTAGACAGAAGAGAGATGATTAAGGTCTGAGAGCCGGGCGTGGTGGCGCACGCTTGTAATCCCATTACTTTGGGAGGCAGAGACCGGAGGATCTGGGTTCGCGGCCAGCCTCAGCTCGCGCATGCGCGTGCGCACGCGCGCTCTCTCTCTGTCTCTCTCTCCCTGTCTCTCTCTCCCTCTCTACTTAGTGAGGCCCTCCGCAACTTCGTGAGAC
>PVJS01038028.1:0-19612 GCA_004027185.1 Glis glis
GGGGGGAGGGACACCAAGAGCTGTGTGCATGTATGTTAACACCAAACTGATACTCATTGTGAAGTGAGACTACAATGCACCAATAAAAACATAAAAAAAAAAAAGAAAGCCTGGAAGAGGTGAGCTTCCAGGAAGGATCTCCAGAGAAATATACTGGTAAAGAGAGAATATTCAGGAGGTCCTAGGAACATTCGGAAGTGCACTTCCATCACAAGTTACTAATATATTTGATGCTTTAAGCAAATAATCCATTTACATTTCTAAGATCAGAGAAAGGCAATCAGTGCCAAGTGGCCTGGCTGTAATTGACCCTCTGGGTCAGTGCTGTGCTTCTGCTACTCTAAGTAGCCTTGCTAGTGGCATTCGAAATATACCAAGAAAAACCCCAAAAACAGAACAAATCAGTATAAAAACTTACTCTCCTCTTTGCAGATACCAGCCCCAACTGAGTAAATGCACACCAAATGGTTTCTTGATCAAGACAGGAATTCCACAGTAGTAAAGTATATAGGATATAACTATAATTTAGATTGCTTATTATATATCAGCCTGAAAAAACATAATAAATGTAGTTTTTTTAAAGTAATAAAATAAACATGGGATTCTAGATAGGGAAGTAAGAAGGAAAAATTCTCATCTTTTTGAGATATGTCTAATGTTTTCAATAATAACTGTAGTATGCTGTTCAATTCCTTGGGGCATTTTTAAATCTCAGTATGGAAGTTCCAGATTTCCCCTCCTCCTATGAGAAAGAAGTCCTCATCCTGAGCACATCAAAATAGAAAGTAGTAGAGTGGACTGACGAATGGGTTATAACAATAACGCCTGAGAGACTGAATTTTAACTCAGAAAAACAAAAATGAAATGGATCACTAACTTAGAATCATCCTGTTCCAAATAAGGAAGATATTATGAGTCTAATTCCAGCAGTTCACTTTAACAGCTCCTAACATGCTAACCACTACTTGCTTTTTGACTGTTGTACAATATTCCTACCCCCGTTTCCTCAGCTTTATTTTTTGTATTCTGCCAAAGTGGCAATATAAATTACTACCCTCATACATTTCACCTGTATTGGTCAGTTGTTCCTTGACAAGAACAACTTAGAGGAGGAAAGGTTTATTTGGCTCATAGTTCCGGAGGATTCAGTCCATGGTCATCTGGCTCCAAGGCAAAACATCATGGCAGAAGGATGTGGCGGAGAGAAGCTAATCAGCTCATGGAAACCAGGAAGAGTGTGAGAGAGAGGGACAGGGAGAGAGGGGGGACACGGGGTTTGGGAGAGAAGGAGAGAGAGAGAGAGAAGTAGGGGAGAAAGAGAGTAGGGGGTGTAGGGAGAGAGGGGGAGCAGGGAGAAGATAAACCTTTTCCAGAGCATGCTCCCAGAGGCCTACTTCTTCCAGCTAGGTTACCCCCTCGCAGTAGTCCACCCAGCTATGACTAGGCTAATGCACTGTGAGGTCAGAGCCTTGGGATCCAATCCTGCCTCAAGACCTCACCACTGAACTTGCTGCAGGGGGCCAGGCTTTGAAAACATGAGCTCTGCTGCACATTCTAGATCCAAACTATAACAGCACCTACTTACCCAAATGTTTAGATAAGAGAAATTATATTCCAAGTAGAAATTATTTCTACCACACGGAGTAGAAGTTTTCATGTGTAATGTTTTATGTGTGTCCACATACAAATTATATGTACATATATACATGTTTGTATATATACATACATGGAGAAAATATTAATCAATAGTTTTCAAAGAGCCACTGACATTTTAATATGTGACACTAAAAATGTTCACAAAGAAAAATAACTGAACCAGATGATGTCTCCAGATTCTTACTTATAGATAAAAATGAATCATCTAACAGCTGACACTGGTGCCAAGGAGCTAACGAGACAATTTAACAGATGAGGAGATGCTAACTGTAGCAAACAGGATAAATCTAGAAGCTTGGAGACAAATGAGGAGGATGTCACCATGTGCACACAACTGAAGTGGTTTTTTTCCACAACAATGAAACAATATTCTAAAATTCTGCAGTGCAAATGATGACTAAAATAACACCTGTCAGGATCAGTGAATCATTACTTCTGAATCAAGATGCAGAATGGAAGTATAAGACTCTTGCTGTTGAAATTACATTTATATCTTAAAGCATTACTGGCCTGAGCATAGTATTTTTGAAAGTACATAATTAATGTTTAGTTTATTTAACTGTATTTAATGACACTACTTTCAATTTAGTCTTATACCTGCTGGAAAACATATTTTTCTCTATTTCTCTCATTAAGTTCGCAGAGGCAGCATCACTGTACTTTCTTAGGTCTAAAAGAAAGCTAGGCATGCTTTGGATTTTCTCTCCCAACTTTTGCCATATTAAAAGTCTATGATGAGTGATACAGGCATAAGTAATATCAGAATGAGATACAGTCATTATGAATTGAGTGAGTCTTTGAAAATCCCTTCCTGAGGCAACTCCTAGGCTACCCACTGATGCCTAAGTCATTCTCTCTTCCTTAACAAGAACCACAGCAAGGTCAGAACCACTCTTCTCAGGAGGATGCATCAGGTACAACTATTAAATCGGGAATAATGTCTTATTCAAATACTTGTGCTTTATGGAGAAAAAGAAAGACATTGAGAGTTGCTACTCAGTGTGGTGGGAAAATAAGGTACTAAATAAGGCTGGGAATTATATTTCACTCCCTAAAACAAAGCATGTTCCAGGAAGATGTCACAAACATCTCAGGTCTTGTAAGCTATAGAGCAGCCACTGAAGGATTCCCATTAGAAGAGTAATATAATCCAACCTGTTTTGCAAAAGCATCACTCTGACTGCTGTCCAGGACATGGAGAATGTGGCAGGAAACTGCAATAGGTGAGAAATGAGGGACAGCAGTTGCGCAAAAGTGGTTTTATTTTAGATGTGCAGAGTCAAGAGGATGTGCTGACAAATTATTTGTGGGTATGAAAAAAGAGAAAAGTGCAAAAATGCCTTCCTTCTGGGTTTACTACCTGGGAAACAAGAAGCACAAAGTTACCACTTCTGAAATGGGAAAGAGTGTCAAAGGAATGGGTTTTGAGGGAGTGTCAGAGGTTTATCTAAGTGATATTAAGTTCAATATGCTTATCAATCTTCCCAGCAGAGATATCACAAAAATAGTTAGATATAGCCAGGCGTGGTGGGGCACGCCTGTACTCACAGTACTTGGGAGGCTGAGACAGGAGGATTGCATGTTCCAGGACAGTCTCAGAAACTTAGCAAGGCCTTTCGCAACTTAGTGAGACCCTGTTTCAAAATAAAAAATAAAATAGGGCTGGGGGTGTAGTTCCGAGGTAGAATGCCCTTGGTTCAATCCCAGCCCCCCCACACAAAAAAGTAGTTAGATATATATGATTCCAGAATTTAAAGTAGATAGAAGTTAGAGATATCAATCTGAAGGCCATCGGCATATTGGTTAGTATTTCAATGATGAGACAGTTGAGATCCTCACAACAGCTAGTAAGAACAAAGACATGTTTTCTCTCATATGCGGAAGCTAGAGAGAAATTGGAAAACAAAAAGGACTTCAGATAAATGAGGAGACATACCAGAAGAATAGTGGAAGGGGAGGGAAGTAGCGAAAGGAAAAAGGAGACTTCATGAGGAAACAGTTAAAATAATGCTAGTGTCATGTATGAAGTTATAAATACCAATATGTGTAGGGAGGGGAAGGGAACCGGGTAGGATCTGGAGGGAAAAACACCAAAGACATGTATGTTTCTATCATTCTGAACCCCATTATGATGTATAATTAAAATGCACCAATAAAAATATATTTTTAAAAAAGAATTCACTCAGTAGTGGTTACCAGGGGTGGAGGTCAGGGTGTTGTGGGACACGTTGGTCAAGGACACAAAATTTCAGTTAGGATAAATAACTTTAAGAGATCTATTTGTATAACATGATGACTAACATTAGTCACAATCTATTGTATACTTGAGAATCACTAACAGAAATTTAAATGTTCTCACCACAAAAAGATAAGTATATAAGGTAATATATATATGTTAATTAGATCCAGTTGACCATTCCACAACACATACATATTTCAAAACATATTGTACATGATATATATAACACTTGTCAATTAAAATTTTAATTTAAAAATTACAGTGATAAAAATCAAGCTCATCTAGGAGATTAGAGATAATATAAAAATCCCTTGTCTCTCTGTTCATTTATCTGAAGTTTCTTTTATTTTCTATTTTCTCTCTAGCTTCCACATTGAGAGTAAACATATGACTCCTGACTTTCTGAGACTGGCTGCTATGTACATATATGAAGGTATCACTACCTATCTGACTGACATATATAAGGCTAGGGGAGTGGGGAGGATGCAGAGGGAAACATACCAGGTATGTTTGTATCACTTTGAACCTCACTATGATGTATAATTACAATGTATCAATAAAAGTATTTTTAAAAAATGTCCCTGGTCAAGACATAGTTGGTGGAGTTCAAAAACAACTAGAGAAAGGTTAAGAGATCTCTTTAAGTTGGGTAAAAAGTGCCATTAAGTGACTGCAGGCTCCAGTGAGGCTAAAGAGTAGATGCACAGTTAGGAGTAGAATAGACGTGTGTGTGTGTGTGGGGGGGTAAGAGCTGGAAAGAGAAATATAAAGTTTAAAGCCTTATAAAAAATATGACAAGGCTGGATAGTTTGATCTAAAGTGAGGCAATGCTATTGAAGACTTACGTAAAGTCAGGATGAATTCCATCACACTCTCCTGTGGATGCTGAAAGCCATCTGTTTTACATTTTGTGATGCTGGGGGAAAAACCCAGACCTTACACATACTAGGCAAGCACTCTACCACTGAGCTATATCCACAGCCTCCTGAAGGCCATCTGTGTTAGAGTTCTCCAAAGAAAGAGAACCAGTAAGATATGCCTATACAAAGAGAGAAAGAGATTTATTATAAGAAACTGACTCATGTGATTATAGAGGCTGGTGAATTCAAAATCTGCATTGTAGGTTTGCAGGCTATAGATCCAGAAAAGAAAGAAAAAGGAAGAACTGTTAGAAGCAATATCTTTGAGAAGAAAGCAGACGGAATGTAGTAAAGAATGGAGAAATCGGCCTTTACAAGTAACACTGGCAGTTCATTCTTAGTAATAGCAGGAAACCTAAATTGGCACAAATACAGCCAAAGGAATTGATACATATCAGTAGCATGTGGAAGCTCTTTACTATTTCTATTTCTTCAATAAAATGGGAAACATGGCTATTACCTAAAGGATGGATGTGAAATAAGAGGAAGGTTTGTGGAGAGAAAAGTTTTTCAAATACTCACCTAGGAGATTAGGAAAGTAAATGGACCTGGGGGACACATCAAATACTGCCTGGCAGCACTACAAGCCCGCTGAGGTTAGTAATCTGTAGTTATCTCCTGAGCTACACAGAGAAGCGCCTAGTGTTCTTTTTTAAACCATTTGTGAGGGTAGAGCAGGGAGTAAAATTACTCTCCTCTAAGTACTGATTCCTAGGAATTGATGATATACTTTTTCTTTTCTTCTCTGGGAAGTGTCCATTAAATCTTACTTTTTGTATGATTACAATGCACCAATAAATAAATAATAAAAAATCTTACTTTTTGATTTCTGTCGCTTTGTTCAATTTACCAAAGTATTTTAAAAAAACAAGCTATCAAAGATGGTAGTCACATAATAAAACTAATAATAAATCTGTTATTTAAAATACTGAGAGAGAAATATTTCCAAGTGAAATTCACTAGCAAAGATAAAAATGTTCTATTATACAAAGGAAAAAGCCGGGCATGGTGGCGCACACTTGTAATCCCAGTACTTGGGAGGCTGAGACCGGAGGATCCGGGTTCACAGCCAGCCCCAGCTACTTAGTGAGGCCCTCCGCAACTTCGTGAGACCAGGTTTCAAAATAAAGTATAAAAAATAGGGCCGGGGGTGTAGCTCGGAGGTAAAATGCCCCTGGGTTCAATCCTTGGTACCTCAAAAAAAAAAAAGGAAAAAAAAACAGGAAAGGGGTTGAGGCACCAAGAGAGAATAAACCAAGCCTTATGTATCATGTTGTCATGACCAATGCCTAGCAAAGTACCTGATCCTCAGCACTCAAGGAATATATGTTAAGTAAATGAGTGAATGGGGTAATAAATGTTGAAACCCAAACAAGAATGACAATATATAAATATTCTGATTAAAAAGTGTGAAAGTACAATAGGAAAGCATGAGAACAAAAGCCTCAGGACTGTTTGGGTTCATGGAAAGATGTGAGTGAGAAAACAGGTTAAAATGGTAATATCTCAAGAGCCTCTTCTTGAAAACTGATTAATTTCATCACTTCACATCTAAAACAGCAATAAACTGAGACCTATGAGAGGAAAACACAATGCAACAAATTTAAAGTTTTAAAGGAGAAGATCTTTGGCAGCTACTCCTCTGATAGAGGACTCATATCTAGAATATACAAATAACTCAAGAAACTAACTGCCCAAAAATACAAATAACGCAATCAAAAAATGGGCAAGTGAACTAAATAGATACTTCACAAAAGAAGAAATACAAATGACCAATAAATGTATGAAAAAATGTTCAACATCATTAGTAATCAGAGAGATGCAAATCAAAACTACCCTGAGATTTCACCTAACCCCAATTAGAATGGCAATCATTAAAAATACAAACAATAATAAATGCTGGTGAGGATGTGGAGAAGTGGGAACTCTGATACATTGTTAGTGGGATTGCAAAGTAGTACAACCACTTTGGAAAACAGTGTGAAATGTCCTCAGAAGACTGGGAATGAACCTACCACTTGACCCAGCAATACCACTCCTGGGTATCTACCCAAAAGAATGGAAACCAAACTACCATAGTAATGCATGAGTATCTGTGTTTAGAGCTGCACAATTCACAATTGCCAAACTATGGAACCAGCCAAGATGTTCATCAGCAGACGAATGAATTACAAAATTATGGGATATATACACAATGGAATTCTAAAGAACAAAATTATGTCCTTTGCAGGGAAATGAATGGAACTGGAAAATATTATGCTAAGTGAGATTAGTCAGTTATAAAAAGTGAAAGTTCGTATGTTTTCCCTCATATGTGGAAGCCAGGGAGAAAATGGGACAGGAGGGACTCCAGGAAAAGGAAGATAGATCTTACTGGAGTGAGGGAGGGGACCTAACTGAGGAAGGCAGGAGGGGGGAGGAAGACTCAAAGAGGGAAACACTTCAATGGACATGATCTACATATACAAATATATCAATGCCAATCACAATGTCATGCATGGGGAGGTGGGGAAGGGGAGGGAGTGGGGTGAGAACTGGGGGAGGCCTCATCGAGTGCTATGTGCACATATGCCTCTATCACTCTGAGCTTCATAGGATGTATGATTACAATGCAAAAAGAAAAGAAAAAAACTCAATGGAAATAAGCATAGACTAAAATAACTGAAGCCCTGAAAGGGGGTACACACCGAACCTGGCAGTCACTTGGTGATGCCACTGTGGGTATATTCATTCGTCTGTCTTTGTACACTTAGGCACAGATTTGGATGTGTTGCAAGTATTAAATACATACTGGATTTCAAAGATTTAGTAAGAAAAAAGAATATAAACCATGCTATTAATTTTTATACTATTATATGTTGAAGTGATAATACTTTGTATATACCAGGCAAAATATATTATCAATTTTTTTAAAAAGTGCACTAAATGAATGTGAAATGAATCATACCTATTATTTCTTTCGAATGCAAGTCTGATGGTATTATAAAGGAGAGCATGTTGCTGTAAGAATTATCTTCTCAAATTTATGACTAGTTTGATCATGTATCTTCCTATTTCATCTTGGAATTCTCTAGCTAGCCTGAAAACTCTTGCTCTTTCATTGCTCTTGGGAGCAAGTCTGAACACCTGGTGTGAGCTACACGGGTCTTATGGGGACTCGGCTCACATCCTTAGTGTTGACCTCCTCACACTCTTGCCTGCACATGCCAAATCTCACACCCTTCACCTACTCACAATTTCTGAATATAATTTGCTTCTTCCAACCCCTGTGCTATTTCTTCTGTCAAAAGTGTTGTTCTATTATCCAGAAGACATATACTTTAAACTTCATACCTCCTTTTATATATAATTTTCTTTGTAAAAGTGTCTTGCTTATATACTATTTGAGCAGACTATAATTTATCTATTTTGTTCCTATTACACTGTACTACTAAACAATTATAACTATTCAGATGTATTCTTTAAAAGTTCATGAGTCCACAAAGGGGATACCATATTTCTCATTATACTTTGAGCCCTAAATACATAAGATTTGTATGTGGTACATGGCAGTTACTAAAAAGCATTACTCTGGTGAACAAATCAAACTTCTACATACTTAGAATTAAAAAAATTGAAAAACCACTAATTCCTTTTTCAAACCAAACTGTTGCTACTGAACAGATTTGACATACCTTAGCCAAAAAAAGAAGTATTTGGCTTCACACCAATTTAGTAAGCATTGTGAGAAAAGTTTAAAAATTACAAAGAAATAGGCATAAATACATCTATGTATACATGCTAAATGAAAAATCAATATTCATCTACCTTAATATAGTCTTTTTCAAATTATAACAATAGCATTGCAATCATATAGCATCTGATGGTAAATATTTTACCTTGTTTTATATCAGCATTTCTTGTAACTTCTGACCTATAACGGTGTGGCAAAGGATATGATGAAAACATTGGCCAAGGATAGGGATCATTACCCTAAAAAGCAGAAAGACAGATAACTTTAGGAAGTGGTTTAAAATAACACTGAGTTGTAAAGCTTTCTAAATTATCCTTAATTTAAATTGTCTTTTTTGTGTGTGTGTGTGGTACCAGGGATTGAACCCAGAGGCTTTCTACCTCCGCGCTACACCCCTGGCCCTATTTTTTTTTTTTTTTGCAGTACCGGGGATTGAACCCAGGGGCTTTCTAGCTCCGCGCTACACCCCCAGCCCTATTTTTTATACTTTATTTTGAAACCGGGTCTCACGAAGTTGTGGAGGACCTCACTAGGTAGAGAGAGAGAGAGAGAGAGAGAGAGAGAGAGAAAGAGCTGAGGCTGACCGCGAACCCGGATCCTCCGGTCTCCGCCTCCCAAAGTACTGGGATTACAAGTGTGCGCCACCACACCCGGCCTTAAATTGTCTTTTTCACTCATAAATTCTAGAGTTTTTGCCCAACTAGCCAAAAGCTACTTGATACCATAATTCACTATTCCAAAAGATAATAATTTAAATTAAAGGTAACAGAAACAACATTAAATAAGCACTGAAGCAAATATATAACTTGTTCTGTAACCAAAACTGATACTGAGGATTTTATTTTTTTTTCGTGAAATGAAAATTGTAATCTTCAAGAGAAACCTATATTTTCTTTTTTCCTCACAAAACTGTTTTCCTTGTGTTGTCAATCATTTCTATGTATCTTTCCCAGAGTGACAGTCAAAGCAAGAATGTAAGGATGTTCTTAACAAAAAAACAAAACCTCCAAAGAAATCCATACTACTAGACGTGTGTGTGTGTGTGTGTGTGTGTGTGTGTGTGTTGCTAGGGATTGAACCTAGGGGCATTTTACCTCCAAGATACAACCACAGCCCTATTTTTATTTAGAAACAAGGCCTTGCTAAGTTGCTGAGGCTGGCTTCGAACCTGCAACCCTTCTGTCTCAGCATCCCACGTACTGGGATTACAGGCATGTGCAACCACACCCAGCTCATACTACATATATTGATGACAGGGGAAATACAGAGATACCCCATATTGCCATGGAAATGTAAATAAATAAATAAATAAATACATAAATAAATAAATATAATACATATATAATCATCTAATCCTAAAAGTTAAGTGTCTTAAGAAAAACACTGAAAGTAAAATATTCAAAGGCACACAGGAAGAATGACAACTTTTTAATAAAACAACCCCTACTCAACCGCACTCGTGACCCTTTGCCAAGGACAGTACTAATTTTAGCTTGAATGTGTTTACTTGCATCCTAAAGTTTTTCAAATAACACAAGTTCAACTCTGTGATGTAGACACTTGGGAGATGTCCAGAGTCACTGGAGTTGGCTATCTTGCTTCAAAATACGTCAGAGAAACATTCCTCCCTCCCTTTGCTGCACTCACCTTCTCTAGCATCCGGGGAGGCAAAATCCGTTCCATTGGCCCCCCGATAAGATTTATTCTTACAAGAACATGATTTCTTTCTACTGATAAGCCATCAATTATAAATTCCCTGAAAAATATAAATATATCAATATTGATATCTCCTTGATTCAATAGAATTTGATTTTCAAATCATGTCACTGAATTGTAAAGATAAAAGCAGAAGCATCTGGAAAACATCCTATCATGTATTACTTAAAATACAAATGACTAAATTCATTTTGTATCTTATGACTTTCTTCACTAGAAAGGAAACAAGTGATTCAGAGAATTGATATAAGACTCGTGAGATCAGTAAAAATATTTCCTTGTTGAATTTTACTGTACTTAAAGAAATGGGATTAAGACAGATTATTTCCACAGTGACTTTATCATATTTTCAGTCAGGGTTCTCTTATGTTCTAAACCCAGTGCCTTAAATTTAAAATTGAAATTTCCTTATGAGCAACCTTCACACTTTTTGAAATTGTTAATCCTTTCCTTCCACATCAAATCTATAGGATCACGTCATATACTCTATAATTTTCCAAGATCTGGCTAGGATGGAGACAGAGCATTTTTTGCTTTAAGTTATATACAGGAAAGCATTATGCCAGCCACTGAATGTGTATTCAATAAATGTCAGCCAAACTGGGGTAATGGCAAGTGTGCAATGTAAAATTATCAAGATATTATCATAACCTCATTTTGCAAATAATCAGAATCTATGACTATGGGCTAAAATAACTAAAAGAATGGAGAAGAGTGAACCTCTACAAGGAACATAAAATCAAACATTTTGTTCAATGGGTGTCATCTTACACATGCAGCATGAATTCAAATCCATATTATATTATGGAAACATTAATGGTTATGGCTTATTTAAACTATAAACATATTAATACATGCATATATTTACATATTATGTAACGAAAGCTACAAACTTTAAAAGTAAAACTTTGCAGGCACTCTCCAAAAAAATTTATCATAATCTGACATTTATGCTTTAACTGCTTTTTACTGTTACTTAAATATACTGAATTCAGACAGTAAGAAAACAAACTATACAGAAAGTTACTGTCATAACAAAGTAGCTATAAAGAATATTGATATTATCATGTTCTAATGCCCCCTTTAACCTGTGGTTCTCGGAGATCTCTAAGATATTTTCTTCTTGAGCATGTAGTAATACTTTGGATACTTGATACTGAGCCTCTAATAGGAGAAGAGTGTCTAGGTCACAGCATGCCACACTTAATAGCCTATACAAAGAGGAGAAATAAAAGGAGATTTTGTAAACTACGTCCTTAGAATGCAGAAACATTATTGAGAACTAAAAGTAAAACCTATCCACAGAAATACAGCTCTTACAGGAGAGGTTATACAGTTATTTCAGATATATTTTTAATTATTTTGAATAATCTCCTCTTCAAAAGTTGTTCTTAATAATTTTTTCCAAAGTCCAGTGGTAATTTCTAACCCAAATTTAAAAAATACATCTAAAACTATACGAATACTAGTACATCTGCTCAACTACTAATCTAAAAATTCATCAGGAAACATTAAGTCCATTAAAACTCCAAATTGCCATAAGTTTTCTTTCAATAGCTAATTCATTACAAAAGGAATGAAACAACAATAATTTTACTACAAATCTAAGGAATGTTCATTAGGTAAAATGTTAATGTCTACATTTCTAATTGTCAGATCAAGGTGAGAACACCTACCCCACTCATGTATGGTTAACATTGGGGGGGTAAGTAGAGGTCACATCCCCTGCTGTGATGCAAGATGACCACATTAATGATTCTTGCCCAGAAAAACTGAATCAGAATCTAATCAGTTTTAGGTATCTCATCATCAGTTGATAGGAAATACAGAGATTAGAGAAATATGTTAAAAGATACCACAAGGTGGAACAGTTAACCAAACTCAAAATTTGGAGAATCCTACACATTTATATATATTATGTTTTCAGGGGGGAAATGGCATGAAAAACACATCAGAGAAAAAGAAACTTATGAATTTTAAAAGAAATACTGATCACATATGAAGGTATTGTTTTGATATAGAGTGGACCAAATAAACTATAAAAATGCCTTTCTGAGCCACACAGGAAAATACAGAATAGCTACTAAATGAGGTCTGGGAAATACTATTAATTTTATTATATGTAATAATGCTATGGTGGTAATGGTTTGGGTTTTTTATATTTTTTCTCAAATAGGACAAGTTATATACTGAATTGCTTATAGATAAAATGGAGTATCTTTAGTTTTCCTTAATATACCTAAGTAAAAAAAAAATGTGTGTGGGGTGTGGTGAGAAATGAAACAAGATGGACAAAATATTCATAAAGATAAGTAATTAATAAAGATAAGTGAAGGGTACATGGAAGGTTCATTAAACTATTCACTACTTTTTCATTAAACTGTTCACTACTTTTTTTAAGTGTTTAAAAATTCCGTGCTTTGGGGATTTTGGTACAACTTTATGTACCTATTCCAAAGAAGTACCTAAATATATCAAAAGGAAAAAGTGTTAGGTGGACACTCAAAAATAGCAATTCAATGTCACTCCCTAGCACATGGCTACAATAATCACATGCATATAAAAACAAAGAAAAATCCACTAGCAAGAATTTAGAGAAATGTTCCATTCCCAATTTACAAAAGTAAGAATATTTTGTTACATAAAATATAGATGGAATCAAAATGAAAGAATACTTAGACTTCTATATTGATGACTGTGATGTATGTTGGCATTCCCCTTTCTTATCTTAGAAATAACCAAAAAGCATAGAGTAAGGAGGAGGAAAACAGCATATCACAGAGTATTTTAACCACAAAAAGAGGCAGCCAAAGGTAGTAAAATAAGGCAACTGCTTCTAGGGAAGGGAAAGAGAGAAAGGATATCATAGCTGTAATATCATGATGTGAAAAAAACAGCAAATTTCTCAAAAATAAATAAATACATTATAAGAAGAAAAATACAAGTAAATTTCTCAAAAAGGAGAGTACAGCTAAGATCCAAAACCTAATCCTCTGTTCTCAACAGTGGAAACAATACATAAGACAACAGCAGAAGCATTGTTGGCCCCAATGTGGTTCTGAAAAGTGTAGAAGGAACAAGGTAGAACAAGAAAAATATCAATCATGAATTATTGGTTAGGTTATAGAGCTTAGGTTATGTTGGGTTATTATTAACAAACAGAAAATGGACTACCTCCATAGGAAGGTTGAGGGAGTGAAAGTATAACATGGAAAGGGAACACACACACACACACACACACACACACATACAACTTAGGCTCATACAAAAATTTCAGCTGACCAGAAACACAACTCTAGCTTCTCTTAAAACATGAGCCTCTTACAAATAGTTGATGACAACACTTGCACCCCCTAACAAGAAATACTACAAAAATGATGCATACAAAGGTGCTATAAGAAAAAGTGGGAAAAGAACAGTATAAAAAGATAGATGATATATACTAAAATTTAAAAATTGCTATGAAATACTTAAAAGCTGTGATCAAATAATATTCCATGAATTTAAAAAAATGTTTAATACAGCAATTGTCTCCATTGAGATCTTTGCAAAAAGTAAAACTATATGAAGACAGGGAAGATATAGCAAAACAATCAAAAAGATAAAACATGAACTAGCAGAAATAAGAAAAGAAGTAGAGGAATAAAACTCATATGAAATTCAAGCAAAGTGGGAACAGTAAGAAGGAGAAGAGAGACAAAACACAATAGGAAAGAGATGAGAAGGGTAGAGAAAATATAACAGAAGTAAGAATTTAAGTTACTGATTTTTAAGAGAAAACTGAAATAATCTAGAAGGATATACCTTTAAAAATATTAGTCAAGAATTATTGTCTAGAATTATTGTCAAAATATAGTCAAGAATTAGTCAAGAGAAAAGAAACATGAATCTATGTATGTCAAGTGTACAATATGTCCCAGGGTAAGCTGAACCCAGAGTCAACACTTGTACCTGGTAAAGTTATTGGACTTACATTAAAGAAAAAAAAAAAGAATCATGGGGGTATCCAGGCAAGAAGACCAAGTTACTAAAAGAACGGAGAAAAGAGAGAGAGAGAAAAAAAATAAAGCAAGCTGAGCCAGTCATGGTGACACACACCTATAAGCCCAGTAACTTGGGAACCTGAGACAGGAGGATCGCAGGTTCAAAACCAACCTCAGAAACTCAGTGAGGCCCTCAGCAACTTAGTGAGACCTTGTTTCCAAATAAAAATAAAATAAGACTGGAGGTAAAACTCAGAGGTAGAATGCCCTTATGTTCAATCCCTACCACCACAAAAAGAAGAAATTTTTAAAAAAATTTTAAAAGAGCAAGCTGTTCTCAGATGTGGCCAGAACATTTAATACCAGCAGAGCAGTGGAACAATGCCAGGAGGTTGTACAACACTATCAGATATTAGAACATATTACAAAGCTATCTTACATTAGCAGCAAAGTAATGACACACAAAGAAAAGAATGTCAGGATCTAGATTCTGATACATAGAGAAATTTAAAATTATGTTAAGAGTAGATGAAATTTCCTGGTTTAATATGTGGAGTGAAAGGAAGAAAGAAATCAAGGATGACTGTAGGTATTTCATCTCAACAACAGGAAAGATCAAGGTTGTCAACAGCCAAGATGTACGTAAAGAAGGTTTAGGGAGAAACTAGTCAACTCTTTCTTTAGGCTAGTAAATCACTAAACAGGTGATGATGAAAATGACCATCGGTGACTCTCAAGCTTAACACAGGAAAAGAGGAGTCTGTAGTAATTAGGTGGGCAGTGAGCTGATCCAAGGTGAACTGCAGCAACGCTGCTTGTGAGCAAATACACACCTGGACCAAATTCTCCTCATTAGAGAATGAGAAAATCAAAAGCAACAGATGACATAGACTTTTAAGATCGTACAAGCACTAGGAAGCATGTAAAGCTTAACAAATTTGATCCAGCAGTAAATTAAAAGAATAGCATACTTTGACCAAGTACAATTCATTCCAGGGAGAAAAAAGGAAAGTTCAATATTAAAGTATATTAAAGTATATCTGGATGTAATTTATGACATCAATATGAAAAGAACCATGCAATCATCTTAATAGATACTTAAAAGCCATTTGATTTAAGATGCAACATCTTCTCTATTTCCTGTCCTCCAAAAAAAATGAGTGAATTATAGGAAGACTACTCCTTTGATTTTAAAAAACAAATCTATCTTGATACAAGAGCTAAAACCACAAACAGGAAAAGTATTCCCATTAAGGAATACTTTTTTTATAATAAGAGGGAGGGGTTTCATTCTCAAGAGCCTAAGGATTCACAAATGGGCATTTTGTTTTAAAAAGGGATGGGCACTGGGCACAGTAGTACACACCTATAATTCCAGTACTTGGAAGGTCAAGAGAGGAGAATTGCAGGTTCAAGGCCAACCTCAGCAGCCTAGCAAGACCCTGTTTTAAAACAAAAAAATAAATAAATAAAAATAAAAAGGGCTGGAGTTGCAGCTCAGAAATGGAATGCCACTAGGTTCAATCCCTAGTACCAAAACAAAAGGAATGGGGCAATACTGGCAGTTCAGAAGAGGTTTGTGGGCCAGTGTGCTGGGCAAGGCCACCCCAGCTTCTTGCCTGCCACATCTGCCCTCTGACTGATCCACAGGGATGGTTGAGAATGGAGAGGGAGGGAGGTATGATCGATTTCCCCCAGGGATCCCACTTAACACTGAAAGAAGGGAATGGGCAGGCACACACTTGCAAAATAGAAAAGAAAGTTAAATAAAAATGAAACCAGGTAGCCTAGTCTCCAACCTGTGCTGGCTGTGAGACCAACCAAGGAATTTTCCAGCTATCTGCAAAGGCCCCTGTGGCTGGCCTCAGTGACTGAGGGTGGGGGACAAGTCTGCGATCTCCCTTTCCACCCCTCTCACAAAGGGAATGAGAGTCAAGAGAGATGACTTCTATTACATTTTAAACATGTGACATTTTGTGACTATAGTAACAAGAGTCACTAGAATAGATGAGAGGCCATAATGACGCCTAAACCTTTGTTACTCCAGCGATATATATCCAGTGAGGTTCCTCACCTTTGGTGTTGGCTGGTTTTTGTTTGTGGTTTTATGGGGCTTTTTTGTTTATTATTGTGTTTTCTTGTCCACTTGATTTGCATGCATCACAAATAAAAAGGAGACCACCCATGCTGCTCTGTCTGCTCTAGTGTGCTTCAGGAGGGCACCAGTCTGGTCCCTGGCGCAGACACCTGGCCCTTCCCCATTCTGGGCCTCAAGGTGCTGCCCGTTATTTTTAACATCATTCAAGAAATTCAAGCCAATGCAAAAAGACAAAAATAACAAAAGAGGTATGCTATCTAAATGGAGCATAATGTTCACCACTAGAAAATAATAAAACCATTTATTTGTGAGTCCTTCCCCCTAAATGACCTAAAACTCAACTTACTTAAAAAATAATGGTTGGATACCTACGAAATGCCTACCACTGTTTTAGGTACCCAGGAAACACCACTGAATAGATAGATTTACAAAAATCCAAGACTCTATGAACTCAAAATACAGGAGTTGGAAAAATTGAACAAAATAAATTTAAAAACAAAACACAATATGAATACAATGAAAGCACAGAAGTGAAAAAGAAGTTCTAAGAAAGAAGCTGCAGAAATGGATCACTGTATGTGATTATAAACAAAGTGGCCAGAAAGAACCCGGAGAAGGTGACTTCCAGTACAGATCTAGAAGTAGGAGCAAGCCACGGAGTTCTCTGTGGGAAGTGTTCCAGGCAGAACAAACCACTTAAGCAAAGGGCCTAAGGTGGTAACATTCTAGCATGTCTGAAGACCATGGGGTCAATGCAGCTAAAGCAGGATGAGAAAGGGAGAGGTACTAGAAGCTCAGGTCAAAGCAGTATTAAGGTGCTAGGTCACACAGGCCATTGGGATGATGGTATTCTTCTACGGTGACCTAAGAAACCACTGGAGTACAGTTTCATTCTGGTTGTATGATGAACTTTTGAGTATAGGTTTGGGGGTATATGATCTGTGTGGGATCACTCTGGCTGCCTTGTACAGAATAGACTGAAATTAGGGGCAGATGTAGGGAAATCATTTTAAAATCTATAGCAAGCCAGGTACCGTTGCACATGTCTGTAATCATCGTACTTGGGAGGCTGAGGCAGAAGGATCAGATTTGAGGCCAGCATACAGTAACTTAGTGAGACCCTGTATCAAAATTAAAAAATAAAGTAGGGCTGTGGATCTAACTCAGAGGTAGAATGCCCCTGGGTTCAATCCCTAGTACCACCAAGGAAAAAAAAAATAAGAAAATAAAAGGACCCTACAGCAATAATTTAGAGTAGATAGTAACTTAAAATAGGGTACTATAAAGATTTATCAATTGAAACAATAGCTCTGTGGTGGGATTCCTAGGGTGGTCTCCATCATCTCCACCTCCTGGTGCTCATGCTCGTGTGAATCTCTTGAGGATAGGCAGGACCTGTGATTTGCCTCTAACCAATGGAATATCTTTTTTTTTTTTTTTTTGCAGTACCGGGGATTGAACCCAGGTGCATTCTACCTCCGCGCTACACCCCGGGCCCTATTTTTTTATGCTTTATTTTTGAAACCGGGTCTCACGAAGTTGCGGAGGGCTTCACTAGGTAGAAAACGAGAGGGAGAGAGAGAGGAGAGAGGAGAGAGGAGAGAGAGAGGAGAGAGGAAGGAGGGAGAGAGAGAGAGAGAGAGAGAGAGCGAGCGAGCACATGCGTGCGCATGCGCACTGAGGTTGGCCGCGAACCCGGATCCTCCAGTCTCTGCCTCCCAAAGTACTGGGATTACAAGCGTGCGCCACCATGCCCGGCCCAATGGAATATCTTAAAGGTGATGGAATAGATGCTCTGAGTAGTATGGCAAAATGCAGTACCATCTGTCTAAGAGCTTATAATCACCCTGTATTTGCTACCTGCCCATCAGTAACCTAGTGGCTGGCTCAATTATATCAGTTGCCACACTGTGCAGTGCTTGTGTTCAGGTAACTCTTACATCGCAGCCTAAGCCTACATTGCCCACCTCACTCCAGCCTATCATGTAGGCATTCTATCATTTCACATCATCGCAAAAGAATGATTAGTAAAGTACAATAAGATACTTGGAGAGAAACAGACCACATTCACATAACTCTTATTATAGCACATTGTTATAACTGTTCTATTTTATTGTTCTTGTTAATATCTTACCATGCCTAATTTATAAGTTAAACTGATATGTATGTCTATTTAGAAAAAAAAGCACAGTATACATAGGGTTTAGTACTATCTGTGATTTTAGGCATTCACTGGGGGTCTTGGCATGTATCTCCCATGGATAAGGGGAAACTCCAAGGCTAATACCTAAGCAACTGAAAGTGTGATGCAGCCATTTGGTTAAAACAAATGGAAACTGGCGTTTGTGTATGTGTGTGTGTGTGTGTGTGTGTGTGTGTGTGTGTACGAGAGTAAGAAAATATTATGTATGGTGGCCAGTAAGAAAATATTTTAAAAACCTAATAAATTTACTTATAATTTATCAGCAGTAACCAATTAAAACATTACCATGGGAAACAGATATCCCATTAATCATAGCAAAATATAACATGATGAAAAACTTAATATGAAAAGCACAGGATCTATATGAATATAGGAAAATATATAACTGAAGAATATAAAAATTTCAAGTAACAGAAATAGCTTCTACCCAGATGAATGTTAGATATTGTAAAAATATCTACCAATTCACTCTCTTCCAATTCATTCATGAATTTAATTTAAATATATTAAATAATAATTTTACCTAAACTAAGATTTATACAGAGCTCAAAATAGATCTACAAATAACCTAATAGAATATTTATTTATTTATTTATTTATTGCAGTACCGGGGATTGAACCCAGGGGCGTTTTACCTCCCAGCTACACCCCTGGCCCTATTTTTTTATCCTTTATTTTGAAACCGGGTCTCACAAAGTTGCAGAGGCCTCACTAAGTAGCTGAGGCTGGCCACGAACCCAGATCCTCCAGTCTCCGCCTCCCAAGTACTGGGATTACAAGCATACACCATCACACCTGGCCTAATAGAATATTTAAGATAATTAAATAATCCATCTTTTTATACAATCTAATAGATACTTATTTCTTTTTTTATGTTTTTATTGGTGCATTGTAGTCTCACATCACAATGAGTATCAGTTTGGTGTTAACATACATGCACACAGCTCTTGGTGTCCCTCCCCCCCCGCCTCCCCCCCACATGTAGCACTGAGAATGATGTTGGTATAATCTCATATATACACATTGTTTATGACAGTAATTCCATGGATTCACTACTTTCTTAC
>PVJS01038029.1:0-19612 GCA_004027185.1 Glis glis
CCAGTCTGGAGTTCTCGCTGCCCTTCGCCCCCTCGCCCCTTCCCCGCCCTTCTGCGCGCGGCCCCGGCACTCCGCGATCGACTCCTCGGCGCCGCGCGCCGCCCTTCCCGCTTCCCGTCTCCCCTCCACGCATGCGCCTCTTCCCGCGCGCGGATGTCCCTCCGCGCGCCCCGTCCGGCCCCGCGCGCGCGCGTGCGCAGTGTGCCGCGGTCGCCGGCGCGCGTGCGCGCCCCTCGAAGGTGGCGCGCGCATTTCCCGCCGCGCGGGATCTGCTCCGGGACCCCGCCCGGCCCTTGGCCCAGCCGCCACCTGGGCTGGGGGTGGGGGGGTCCCCCAGCCTGGGGGCTCCCAGGGTTAGGGCTAGAGTCTGCGTCGGATCTTCTCGGAGCGTGCGGGCGGGCGCGGATGGACCCCGGGCTGAGCTCGTCCATTGCATGACGCTCCCGCCTCCGCAGCCCCTCCCGGCCCCCGAGGCGTTTGTTGGTACTTGTGTGTTTCTACGACGGTTTTCCTCGGCTGGGCAACTTCTTGGGAGATCTGTTGGAATTCGGCTTTGTTTTTCAGTCTAGTGGAGAGGCGAGGCCCTTCTAGGAGCCCCGAGTCCCGTACGTCGTTGGGGGCAAGGGTCCTGCGGCCATCGGCATGGTCTATGGTCTGTCGGCCGGAGGTTGCCTGAGCAGGGTTGAGGGTCGGGCCTCCCGGAAGGGGGACGGGGCCAGCGCTGACTCAGTCCCCTTCCAGGGCAGACGTCTGTCTGTGAGTCACTTAGGACCTTGCCAGGAGTCGTATTCGCCACGTAGAGGTCCCTGGCGGGTCTTGCGGTGTTGTTTTGAGCGCTAGTCAAAGGTGGAGGTGAGGGAGCTGGGAATCTGGGCAGACACGATTTCTTGCTGGCTTCCAGAGGAGGGGAGAAAGTCCAGTCATGCGGAGCCGGGGTTGATTAGTAACTTGGGTTGTATCCTGGCACGCATGTCTGTTAAGTTTGTTAATGTTAACCCACCCTTCCAACTGCCACCAGCCATACCTCAACGGCGGTCCCTGCCTCCCGCCCCGGGGTGGGGCGGAGCTCTGCACCCCCCGCCTGGGGCCTTTCCCTGAGTACTTCCAGCCTTTTTTTTTTTTTTAAGCTTTTTTTGTGGTTAGTTTTTGGTACTGGAGATTGAACCCAGTGATGTTCTGCCTCTGATCTGCACTCCCGGCCCTTTTTTTAAATTTTGAAACAGGGTCTTGCTAAGTTGCTGAGGCTGGCCTAGAGCCAGCGATCCTGTCTCAGCCTCTCAATTTTCTGGGATGACTGGCTTGAGCGGCTCGGCTGGCAACTTCCAGTGTTTTAGAAAGCAAAGAGAAGCCCTTGAACTTTAAGGGCCAGCCCCAGCTCTTGAGGGGGTGTCTTTTGTCTCTAGTGCCTCCGGTGCTCTCTTGGGAGGCGGGGCCTGGGGTCCTGCTGGGAGGGAGGAGCACTAAAGGACAACGATGGCCTCTTTTCAAGTTAAAAGTAAATGAATGTGACTGCTCACTTCCCTGCCCTTCTGAGCTTCCTGGCTGCCCAACCTCTGCCTGCTGAGCACATACCTTGCTGACCTCTCTCCTCTTCTCTCCACAGCATCGTCCCAGACATAGCAGTTGGTACAAAGGTAGGCACTTCTCACTTTGCTTCCTGGTTTTCCTCTTGATTAGTGGGCCTGTCTTCTATGCCGGCTTAGACTGGAGAGCTGTGCTTCCAAAGCAGCAGTCCCACCAGTTTAAGACTTGAGGTTCGAATCTGGGTGGTGGGGGTTGCAGGCCAGGAGCTCTTTAAAACATGGGAACTGCGAGCCCTGGCCACGGCAGGTTGCGCTGCTCCAGGCCATTGCCTGAGCTTTGAACCCGCGCGTGCTCGGGCGCGCCCCTCCGCGCAGAACCCTCAACAGAAAACACTGCGGGCCCTGCGAAGCCTTTGTGCAGAACCTGTTTCCACCCTGCATTCAGCAAGGCCTCCTGGGGGGAGCGTTTAGTGGTTGTTGCTGACACAATGTGTCTTTTGATGGCATCCTGGGGTTCAGAAGAAAAAATTGCCGAAGTTACAGGTTGTTCTTGCTCTGAAACTTTGGGGTGGACAAGTGGAGATCCCCGGGCCCTTGGCAGTGTGCCGACCTTGTGGGGTGTTTTGTTTCTTTGAGACTGGTCTGGGGTCTCGTCATCAGGTTGCTCAGGCTGACCTCGAACTTGAAATCCTTCTACCTTGACCTCCAGAGGCCGGGACGGCAGGTGTAAGCCACCTCCCCTGGCTGGCACTTGAATGTTTAGGTCCTCTGCACCCATTCCCAGCCAGCACTGGGTGGGGGCTTCTCTAGGGGAGACTGGGCATCCTGTGGGTTGAGGCCCGCTGTGCCTTGAAGCAAAGGGAACAGGCCTGTGCTGGGTAAGGGGCTCTTGGCAGTTGGGTTACCTGCCTGTTGGGCTGTAGCTGGTATTAAGAGGGATGGCCTGTCTTCAGGGCTCCTCCCCTGAGAGGCTTTGTAGGGTGAGCCCACCCAGGCACCCTGAGCAATACTGAGGTGATCTGTTAGCCTGACCCGGTTAGCTGACCTCACTCATCCGGGACCTGCTCTCACATTCTCCACGTGGACTGCTGTCTGCACACCGCCTCCCTGCCGCCACCACAGATCAGGCTGTGCGCGCAGGGGCGGGAGGGAGTGGGGCTTTCATGCAAATCTCTTGGTTGGGGAGCACAGCTGCTCACAGTAACCCTCCCGGCTTCTGTGGGAGCCTTGATGCATCCTTTGGTCTGCCCCACCTGCCCTGAGGGGCCTCCTTGGTCTGGGTGGGGACATCGAAGCCATCCTGGTGGAAACCCCGCCTTGGCAGGAGAAGGCTCCCCCTGGTCGGGTCCTGCTGTGCTGCATTGGAGCAGGCTGCTGCGGGGGAGACGAGTGCCAGGAGGGCTCCGTGTGCTTGATGGAAGTGTTGGCTTCTGTCTCCGTCCAGGGTGCCCCATGCTCACCCGCACGCACCATGCACCCCATACATGCACCTGGCTGTTTCCTTTGTAGCTCACTGACAGGTGGCCATTAGACCCCTGGTGGGCCCGGGCAGCCTGGCTGTGCACACCCGACCTTGCTTCAGCCTGGCCCAGGTCCTGGCTGCCGCCTGCTTCGGGCTGGCGTCCATGCCATGGGGTGCTGCTCAGACTGGCCTGTTGCCCCGGGCGGGCGTGGATTTGGCGCCACACACAGTTGTGGGTGCGCCGGCCTTGCCCGTGGGAAGGCCGTTAGGACTCGGGCAGGCGGCCAAGAGCGCCACTTCTAGGAAGCGTGTCCCCACCCACTAGCCCAGGCGGAAGGGAAGATGTCCCTTTAAGGTTAGAGTAGCTGCCACATGGGTGGTTGGCCCCTGTCCAGCTCTGGAGAGGACTGATTCTGGTGTCCGGAGTCCTCGAGGAGGAGGGAGTGGCCTTGGGCAGGAAGTGGTTTTGGAGCTCAGATGGGTCCACGGATTTGGGGCAAGATCTTGTACTTGAGGTAACAGCCCCTGTGGGGACAGCTGTGTGCCAGCCAGTGGCTCTTGTCAATGCCTAGTGGGCACAGCCAGCATCCTCCAGAGCCCTGTGGCTCCCCTGTCCCTCACTGAAAGGACCAGGCTGATGCCTGGGTCCCAGCCTGTCCAACCTGTGCATCTAGTGCAAACCTCGGCCTTAAGCTGCCCTTGCTCCTGTCCCTTCGTGGCCGTGGGGGCTCAGTCAGATCCTGACTGCGAGCGTGTGGCCCTTGCCGGGACAGGCGAGTACCTGTGGGATCTGTAGAGTGGTGGCCTTCCCGGCCTTTCTCCTCAGGGTGCCTTCCACCCAGTCTTCAGACCTGGCTGCTAAGTGCGGGGCCTGGGATGGCGGCGCACAGCGCGCTGAGGGGCGGCGCCCGCCTGGGTGTCTGCAGTGAGTGCTCCTAAGTGGGACTCACGGGCTGTTGGAGGAGGGGCGGGTGCTGGAGCCAGCACTGACCTCACTCACCCCAGGATGCTGGACAAAGCTGGGGGGCCGATACCAGGAGACAGCGACAGCACCTAAGTCCCCCTCCCAAAGTAACCACTGGCAAACTGAAGGCCCTGCGGGGTGGCAGCCTTGCGAGGAGGAGGGCTGGGCAGGGCAGTGCCTCCAGCCCCTCAGTCCTGCGGTTGTGTTTCCTGGGTAACCAAGGACAGTCCCAGCATCTCCAGTTTCAGGTTTTCAGTCTCTGAGCCCCACAGCAGGGGCAGGTCTGCTCTCCTAAGCCCAGGCTCCATCTCCTGTTGTGATTACTAAAGGTTGATTCAATTAAACTAATGAGAAAACAAATTGTCTCTGGAGAGAGTGGGCCAGTTGGAAGTCAGGTAGTTTGGGAGCCTCCTGGGTTCTCAGTAGGGCGCCCCAGATGGGCAGTCACCCCCACTCCCCGCCACTGTACAGCGCTGCCTGCCTGGCACATAAAGGGGCAGTGTCTCCAGTCCTCCGAAAGTGTGACTCGGCTGCGGGTCGGATTTCCTCAGGCAGCTGGAAAGTAGGACCTGCTCCTGGGGCTGGGGAGCAGGCGGGTGGGGTGGCTGAGGCTTTTGTCTCCCCGGAAGCGCAGCGGGCAGACAGGTGGCAGGTCCCCCAGCCCAAGTGGCTGCTGGGGTGAGGGTGGGCAGCGGCGGCAGTCTGAGGTTGCCACTGCCATCACAGCGGGGTTGATCATGGGAAAGGTGTGTGCGGAGCCCTCTAGGTGACGCTCCCCTCCATGGTGGCAAAGCTCCGGACCCTTGGGGACCAGAGGCGGTGTCTCTGTGCTCTGGTGTGTTTGCAGCCACTTTTCAGGGGGGTTTTGGCACTGGGAGCAGCGCGGGGTATTGCTGAGCGAGCCATAGGTTTTCAGGGGTCCTGGGGACAGGGTAGACGGGTCTCTGGCCTGTGGTAGTAAGTGTAGTTCAACCTGGCTCTTGTCTTCCAGCGGGGATCTGACGAGCTTTTCTCTACGTGTGTCACTAACGGACCCTTTATCATGAGCAGCAACTCCGCCTCTGCAGGTAACCCCACCCTCAGCCCCAGCCAGGCCTGTGCCCGCCCACACCCCGCTCGTCTCGGCCTCCTGAGATCACGAGCACTCATAGTGCCAGCTCGGGTGACTTGACCACCCAGGCCTACAGTTGGGTGTTAGAAAAGTCGATCCTGGCGTCTTGACTCTGAGCCTCTGGATTCACCAACTTCCCTGAGAGTCAGAGGGTGGGACGCTTGAGGACAGGACAAAGGAGCGAGGCAGGAAGTGGGAACAAGGTGGAGGAGAGACTCGCGCCCCCCTCAGAACACCCTCTCCACCTTTCAGCAAATGGAAATGACAGCAAGAAGTTCAAAGGTGACAACAGGAGCGCCGGCGTCCCCTCCAGAGTGATCCACATCCGCAAGCTGCCCAGCGACGTCACCGAGGGCGAGGTCATCTCTCTGGGGCTGCCTTTTGGAAAGGTCACCAACCTCCTGATGCTGAAAGGGAAGAACCAGGCCTTCCTGGAGATGAACACGGAGGAGGCGGCCAACACCATGGTCAACTACTACACCTCGGTGACGCCTGTGCTCCGCGGCCAGCCCATCTACATCCAGTTCTCCAACCACAAGGAGCTCAAGACTGACAGCTCCCCTAACCAGGCGGTGCGTGCTGCGCGCGGGGCGGGCCTGGGGCGGCTCGGCCGTGGCCCGGGGACTAACGGTGCTGCCTCCACAGCGCGCACAGGCGGCCCTGCAGGCCGTGAACTCGGTGCAGTCGGGAAACCTGGCCCTGGCTGCCTCTGCTGCCGCTGTCGACGCCGGGATGGCGATGGCTGGGCAGAGCCCTGTGCTCAGGATCATCGTGGAAAACCTCTTCTACCCTGTCACCCTGGACGTGCTGCACCAGGTAAGGCCACGGTGCCCGGGGGGTGGGGTGGCCTCTCAACTGGTAGAAGGCTGGCAGTGCACAGCGGGGTTCACGTCTTCCCTGGCCCTCGCAGATCTTCTCCAAGTTTGGCACAGTTCTGAAAATCATCACATTTACCAAGAACAACCAGTTCCAGGCGCTGCTGCAGTACGCTGACCCCGTGAGCGCCCAGCACGCCAAGCTGGTGAGTGGGGCTCCCCAGGACACTCCCCGGGGCCGAGGCCCGGCGCCCGGCTCACCCGGCCTCTCTCCGCAGTCCCTGGACGGACAGAACATCTACAACGCCTGCTGCACGCTGCGCATCGACTTCTCCAAGCTCACCAGCCTCAACGTGAAGTACAACAACGACAAGAGCCGCGACTACACGCGCCCCGACCTGCCCTCCGGGGACAGCCAGCCCTCTCTGGACCAGACCATGGCCGCCGCCTTCGGTAAGACGGAGTCCTGGCATGGCTGCTGTGCGTGGAGCGTGTGCGGAAAGATCCAGAAAGGGTGGCGCTCAGTCAGCCCAGCGGTTCCTGGGCCTGGGTGGGGACAGGCTGCCTAGCTCAGTCAGTGCCTCAGGCCCCGCGGCTCACGCCATTCACCCAGGGAAGCGGCTCCTGCTCCTTGCACGCCAGCGCACCGGTGTCGGACGCCCGGCCCTCCAGAGCAGCGGACCTGCCCGCGGATGCTCTCGGGCGCCTCCAGCCGGGCTGGGGTTGGCCCGCGCACGGCCCCTGCTCGCGGTGGAGGTCGGGGTGCAGTGATTAGTGTCTCGTTTGTTTCTAGGTGCACCTGGTATAATCTCAGCCTCTCCGTATGCAGGAGCTGGTTTCCCTCCCACCTTTGCCATTCCTCAAGCCACAGGTATTCAAACACACGACCCAGCGACTGCATGCCACCCCCTCTCCAGGTCTCTGCTTCCACGGCAGTGGCTGCCCATCACTGGCAGTGCCAGGTCACGGGCCCTTCCTGGGAGAGGGGAAGGGAGCCGCAGGGCAGCCGATAGGCAGGGCAGGGCAGGGCAGGGCCCGCGTGTCCCACAGTGGCGCTGGCGAGAAGCCGCTAACCGCACAGTCTTTGGTCTGGTTCCCTTCAAGCACTCGGGCGAGGACACGGACGCAGAGTGTGGAGGGATGTGTCCCTAGTAGATTGAATTTGAGTGGCCGGGTAAGCAAGTGGCCGCTGAGGCTGAGGAGCATGAGCCCCGGCCAACACACGTGTGCGTCGTCCGGCCGCTGGGGGCCTGGGCGGCATGTGCCGCCGCGCGTGCGTCTGCATGGAGGAATGGGCGCCGCATGCACGCACGGCCGCGGCGTGTCCTGTGGCAGGCCCTGCTTGCAGAGGGCCCGTGTCTGCGTTCGTGGACCGATGCTTTTGTGCTGTTTGGCGCATGCAGGCGGGCCCACGGCCCGGTGCGTCCGGGTGCTGTGTGAGGAGATGGGTGCGCTGACAGCCCCCACGGCGCCGTGCCCGTGTGTGGGGTCGAGTGAGCCCACGGCGCCTTGTATAGGGCTAGAGCAGCCGCCACCTCCCGTGGCTCCTTTGTGCATGAGGAGGGGGCATCTGCGCCCCTCTCGGTGGCAGGCTGAGGCCGGCAACGGCGCTCATGTCCTGACTGCCTCTTCCTTTGCAGGCCTGTCTGTTCCTAACGTGCACGGAGCCCTGGCCCCTCTGGCCATCCCATCGGCGGCAGCGGCAGCGGCGGCGGCGGGCCGCATCGCCATCCCTGGCCTGGCAGGGGCTGGGAATTCTGTCCTGTTGGTCAGCAACCTCAACCCAGAGGTACGTGGGCTTCCCTCCCAGGCGGCCCCGGGAGAGCGAGCAGGGTGTCGTGCTGGGCCTTGGGTCTTAGTGGCCAACTTGAGGCCTCCTGGGCTTTGGAGCCCCCAGCAGCGGCCTCCAGTAGGCCACGACGAGCGTCGCCGCTTCACTCTGCGTCTGTGCTCCTGTGTCGCGACGTCGCTCATACTCACCCTCCTTTCCAAGATCGCTCTGAGTTTTCTGTTTCCCCTAACGTCTTGATTTGCATTTTCAAGTCCATAATATTGAGAGTTGAAATGTTTGTTACCAACGCCGGGGCAACCTAAATCCATTGGAGCCCGGTGTAGAGCCCTGGGCCTGTCCAGGCCGGGCCCGGGCGTGTGAGCAGAAGTGCGTGTCAGCGGCTGGGTTGGCGCTGGGAGAGCGGATGAGATAGCAGAGGCTCGAAATATTTAACTCTTGACTGATGGGATTAGCACTTAGCCGATCGGCATTTCGGCCTGCTCCTCACCTATCTGACGCTCTGGCTTTCCTGGGCTCGAGGCAAGGCAGGACTGCGTCCGTCCGTGTCCCTGCCTCTCTTGGTGAGCTCACACCACCCATCCAGCTGTTGTCCTGGCTAGGTCACTCCAGAGAGCCGTGAACTAACAGACGCCACTCATCCCTGCCTGTGATCCTTGTGTAGAGCCTGACCCTCAGCAGCTGCGGGGGGCGGCGCTGACCCCAGGAGGCAGCTCCCGGGCTGCAGCCTGGTGCGCGGTCCCCCGCCGCTGCGCGAGGGGCCGCCTTACCGTGTGCTCGCCAGGTAGAGCGTTAACGTGCGTGCGTGTGAGTGTGACTGAGAGAACACTCCCTTATTTTCTTATGTATTTACTGACCTGTGTTTTTTGCTACTTTTTTTTCTTTTCTCCCCTTCCCCTTTCCCGGTTTTTTTTCTTGCCCTGATCCGGAATTTCTTTGCCAACTGACTGCACGGTTCTTCTGCTTCCTGTTGTTGCTTGAAACAAACAAAACATAAATAAATAAAAAACCAAAATCCCCTCTCAAACCCTGCTCTCCGGAAACCAACCTGCCCTTGAATATTAACATCCTGACAACTTCATCATCCACCGACCACTGCACGCCTGCGGGGGCTGTCTTCCTCGTGGCGGACGATTGGCAACTCGCCCCTTGACCTCTCCCTCTCCCCTGTCCCTTCGCTGCCTTGCTCTGCTGTCCTCTAAAGAGAGTCACACCCCAAAGCCTCTTTATTCTTTTCGGTATGTTATTCACACTTTTATTACCTTGTTTTCATTTAATTGAGATTATTTTTACGCCCTGAGATGTACTATGAGTTTGGAGTTTGGCATTCTGCCTCGTTATACGGTTTGCTTCCGGTTTGCGGATTTTATGTTGACCGTAGACACGCATGGTTTGCCGCCCTGCATGCTTCTCCAAGACTTAAGCGTGTCAGTAGCATGCGACAGTGGTCGTTCTTGACAGTTTACCTGTTCTGGATTTTATGACTTCGCTCAACTTAGTCGCTCCTGTTAACGGGCCCTGGGCTGCTAGATGCAGGCTCCCGGCGGCAGAAAGCAAACCCGGCGGGCTGAGAAGTCTTGAGGGGTGCGTGGGGTCTCGGAGGGGCTGGCGGGGAGACCGCCGGGGACAGCGGCCACTCATCGGCCTCTTGTCCCTGGGCTTCCGAAGGCGTTTACGGCGACGTGCAGCGGGTGAAGATCTTGTTCAACAAGAAGGAGAACGCGCTGGTGCAGATGGCCGACGCAAGCCAGGCCCAGTTGGGTAAGAGGCCCGGGGCCCCAGGGCGAGCGCTGGGGTGGTGGGCACCTCTGCCAGGCCCCCAATCACGTGTCCCCCATCCCCAGCCATGAGCCACCTGAACGGACACAAGCTGCACGGGAAGCCCATCCGTATCACGCTGTCCAAGCACCAGAATGTGCAGTTGCCCCGCGAGGGCCAGGAGGACCAGGGCCTGACCAAGGACTACGGCAACTCGCCCCTGCACCGCTTCAAGAAGCCCGGCTCCAAGAACTTCCAGAACATCTTCCCGCCCTCCGCCACCCTGCACCTCTCCAATATCCCGTGAGTGCACCTGGGCTCTCCGCTCTCAGAAGGGCACTTCCGCCGGGCGTGGTGGCGCACGCTTATAATCCCAGTACTTTGGGAGGCCGAGATCGGAGGATCTGGGTTCGCGGCCAGCCTGAGCTACTTAGTGAGGCCCTCTTTCAAAATAAAGAATAAAAAATTGGGCTGGGGGTGTAGCTTGGGGGGTACCGAATGCCTCTGGGTTCAATCCCCAGTGCCAAAAAAAAAAAAGCTTCCCAGGTACTGTAATTATGGCATGTATCACCATGCCCGGCTGCCCTTTCAGTTTTGACCTGTGACAAAGGTATGGGGGCAGCCTAGGGACTCTGTGCTAGTTGAGCACTAACCATTGAGCCATACCCAGTCGCTGAGTGACACTTGATAAAACTTTCCCAAAACAAAATTGAAGCCAGGTGTGGTGGTGCACGCCTATCATCCCAGTACCTGGAAAGCTTAGACAGGAGGATCAGCAACTTAGGGAGACTCAGCAGCCTAGTGAGAGCCTGGTTCAAAATTTAAAAACTGGGCTGGGGGTGCAGCCCCGTAGAATGCCCCTGGGTTCCCCAGTACCACACATATACACACAAACTTGAACAAGGAACTTGGCGCTGGCGAGACTCGAGTCTTCTGCTTGGCCGTTTCAGGTCATGTGGATGGACGCCCTTGGTCCTGTTTGTGGGTCCCTTAAGGGCCTCAGGCTTTTCATGGACCGCACGGGGCCATGCACGGGGTCATGGGGTCATGGCCACATCGTAGGCGCCTGCTCACGCCCTCCCCCACCCACAGGCCGTCGATATCTGAGGAAGACCTCAAGATCCTGTTCTCCAGCAACGGCGGAGTGGTGAAGGGGTTCAAGTTCTTCCAGTGAGTAGAGGCAGCCCCCTCCCCGCCCATCCTGCTCCCTGCCTCCCCTTGCCCCCAGCCTCTGACCCCCTCCCCTCACAGGAAGGACCGCAAGATGGCGCTGATCCAGATGGGCTCGGTGGAGGAAGCCGTGCAGGCGCTCATCGACCTGCACAACCATGACCTGGGCGAGAACCACCACCTGCGGGTCTCCTTCTCCAAGTCCACCATCTAGGGGCAGGGCCCCACCGTGGCCGGGCTCCCTGGCACCAGCTTCCATCATTCCAGAAAAAAGCCACTTTAAAAGCAGCTGAAGTGACCTTAACCGACCAGAGATTTTATTTTTTTAAAGAGAAATCAGTTTACCTGTTTTTAAAAAAATTAAATCTAGCTCACCTTGCTGACCTTGCAGTGACGGGACAGCTCAGGCCCTCGGGGACTGTGGCAGGGGGTCCCTGCCCGCCACAGAGCCACCCAAACCCAGGGCTGTGCTTTGTGGGGGCGCTGGGGCATGAGGCCCGCGGGTGGGCGCCCCAGACCGCAGCTCGGCTTTCTCGTGCCTTAAAAACCCGCTGCCTTGAGGCTGTGCCCAGCGAGGCTGCTCGGGGACCCAGACTGGGCCGCCTCCAGGGGGTCTCGAAGTGGCCTCGGCTCCCGCAGGATCATGTGCCTAACGCTGGGCGGGAGCCAAGGCCACGCGGTGCCAGCCGGGCCGGCTGATCCCCCCATTTAATCAAGTGATGCGATTCTCCCTGTGTCCCCTGCCACCCGGCGCCCTTCCCCAGCCAGGCCGGGGGCGCCCACCTGTTGCTTCTTCAGCTTTGGAGCCTTTCATTGTAATCTTTGTATTATACTATGATGCGGTCGCAGACACCTGTGCCTAGCAATATTTCCAGTTGACCAAATATCCTAATCTTTTTTCATTTATATGCAAAAGAAATAGTTTTAAGTAACTTTTTATAGCAAGATGATGCAATGGTATGAGTGTAATCTAAGCTTCCTCTTTGTGGTATCCCTTGTATGCTGTACTTTTTATTTTATTCTTTGTAATTAATTAAGTCACAGGCAGGATCCAGTCTCCAGAGCAGGCGGGCCGGCTCGCGCAGGCAGAGCCCCAAAGTCCAGGCTTCGACCTGGCGGGGCCTCTGCCAGCCTTCTTGCCTCCAGTTGCCTTATTCCAGCCTCCACTTGTAATCTGCCTAGAAAAACAAGCTCTAAAACTTTCAGGGTTTTTTTTTTTTCTTCAAATTTTGGACCAAAGTTGTGTTTCTGTTACTTGTCTGCCTCTGATGCTGGGAACCCAGGTGGTGGGAAACGTCCAGGTCTTAACTGCTCTCCTCTCCTCGCCCGGCCTCCCCCCACGGCCAGGCTCGACCCTCCTGAGCAGGGAGGGGTCCCTTGAACCCCCCCTTTCCATAAAGGAGTGTAACAAGGGTGTAAATATTTATAGTTTTTTATACCTGTTGTAAGACATGGAGGCAGCACACCGCGGTTTTTTATGGTGACAGATGTATATTTTGATAACAGCGATTACAGGCTCAGTATTGTCCGTGGAGCACATTCCATTGCCCGCCCCAGATGGCTTGTAATGCGGAAAGAACTCGATTAAAACCGTTTTATAACAAACCTTCGCCTTTCCCGTAGACCTCTTTTTTGCTGTTCACATGTAGAAGGCAGTTGGCCAGTCTGTACTTGGACTTTGAATAAATTTCTTCTGTATCCTGCGCTGCGATTTCCCTCTTTTTTGGGCTGTTTGTCTCACTGCTGTTTCCTCTCTGAATTCAGCCAACTTCCTTCCCCTCCGCTTCTGTGATGTTCCTGGACGGGCTGGTGGCCAGGGGACCCCACCCCACTTTGGGGGTCAGTAGCGAGCAGGGCAGGGCGGCCACCCAGCGCCCCTCCCGTGAGCACGCGGGCGAGGCAGGCATTGTGCGGGAAGCCAGGCCGCGCTGCCCTCGACTGCTGCCCCCTGGCCCTCCCCTAGAGCCGGGAGCCGCGACCTCGCCCGGACCGAACGACTCAGGAGCCCGAGGTCACCACTCAGCCTTTATTGATCCGATCACGAAGTCCCCAACCCCTCGGCCAGGCCCCGTCCGTCGAGGTCCCCCCTCCCGCGCCCTCCCGCCGCCCGCAGACGCCCGACACGCAGCCTCAGTCCTGGAACCTGCGGGCCTGCATCCTCCGGAAGTAGCTCTCGGCCTCGGCCTCGCCCGCCTCGCGCTCGCCCAGCCCCAGGCCGCCCCCCTGGCGCCGCAGCGTGGACTCCCGGCTGGCCGGCCCCAGCGCCCCGTCGGCGGCGCCCGGCGGCGGCAGCCCCTCGCCCGTGGCCAGGTTGACGGTGGCCACGGCCCCGAAGCGCGGCTCCTCCTGGTCCACGTCGCTCACGGACGAGCCGGGCGAGACGCCCGGCGGCCTGGCCCCGCCACGGAAGCCGCGCGCCAGGTCCCCCAGCTCGTACGCGGCCTCGCCCTCCGCGCCCTTGGCCCCGCCGCCCGCCGCCTTCCACTCCCAGGGCGCGTTACCGGCGGACAGGTGCACCACGGGGTGGTGGGGCGCGTGCGCGTCGATGGTGACGATGCTGGCCGAGTCGCGGTCGGACGGCGAGCGGTACTGCGAGGAGTCGGAGCTGGCGCTGGAGGACGAGGCCGTCTCGGCCGCCTTGGGGCCCGCCGCGCCCGGGGCCTTGGACATGGCGATCACCTGCAGCAGCCGCGGCGGGTTGGCCACGCGGGGCTGCGTCGGGGGCGGCGCCACGGGAGCCCCGCCCTTCTCGGCCATCAGGAGCCACTTGGCGCGCACCGCGGCGCTGCTCTTGGGGGACAGGCCGGCCCCCGCCTGCGCCCCCTCCTCGGGGATGTGCACCAGCGGCTGCGGCCCCGGCCGCGGCGGGAGGATGACGCGGGGCCCGAGCCCGGGCCGCGCCTGGACCGTGGGGTAGAGCGAGGGTGGCACGAGGCCTTCCTCCTCCTCCTCCTCGCCGTCCTCCTCGTCCTCCTCCCCCTCCTCCTCCTCCTCCTCGTCGTCCTCCTCCTCCTCCTCCGCCATGGGCTCGGCGGGCGCGCGCAGGTGCGCGGGGCTGGCGGCGTCGGGCAGCCCCAGGCCGCGGCCCTCCAGCGACTTCTGCTTCCACTGGCTGATGAGCTGCTTGGAGCGCGACGCGTCCAGCGGCACGTGGATGGTCATGTGGCGGCGGGCCGGGTCGTCCAGCGAGGGCGTGCTCACCCGGGGCAGCGTGTTGCTGAAGGTCACCATGTTCTCCTTGCCCATGGGGCTGCGCGGGGCCAGCAGGTCCACGTCCACGCTGGCCCGCTTCAGGCTGCCCAGCGACGTCTTCTCGCGGGCCACGGGCCGGGGCACGCCCTCCAGCCGCCCGGGCGGGCCCAGCTCGTCGGTGCTCACGGACTTGTTCTGCTGGTAAACCGAGTCGTGGCCGCGCTGGGTCAGGGCCCGCAGCGCGTCCTTGGCGGGCGGTGGGGCCGCGGGCTTCTCCGCGGGCGGGGCCTGGAAGTTGCCCACGGCGTGGCAGGCCTGGGGGAGACACAGGCCGGGCGGGCGGGCGTGAGGCTGGCGCCCAGGGTCGGCTCCTGGGGCCATGCACCTGCCCCGACCGGCTCCCCAGTGGGGCGGATTCTGGCTTCAAAGTCGCCGCGCTTTTGGCAGGCCTGAGCTAAGAAAGTTTTTTCTTTTGGTCCTGGGGATTGAACCCTGAGGCTTTCTACCTCCAAACTACACCCCCAGACCGATTTTATTTATTTGGAAACAGGGTCTCACTAGGTTGCTGAGGGCCTCGCTAATTTGCTGAGGCTGGCTTTGAATCTGCGATCCTCCTGTCTCAGCCTCCCAACTACTGGGATTACAAGCAGTGTGCCACCACACCCGGCTCAGCTAAGAGATTATAACTCCAGCATCCCAAGAGATAAGACGCTTGGAATCCCCCAAGGCAGGCCTTCCCCTTGGACCTCCTTGGTGGCAGCCAGCCTCTCCCTTCAGACCCCCTTGGTGGTCAGCCTCTCCCCTCCAGGCCCCCTCCAGGCCAGCCTCCACACTCAGACCCCTTGGAGGCCGGCCTCCCCCACAAATCCTCTCCAGGTTGGCCTCCATACTCATACTCCTCAAGAGGCTGGCCTCTGCAGTCAGACCCCCTCAGAGGCTGGCCTCCCCACCCCCAAGACACCCTCGGAGCATGGCCCCTCAGGTCTCCCCCACAGTGTAGCATCCCCCCTCAGAGGCCAGACTCCCTCGGAGGCCATCCTCCCCCTCAGGCCCCCTTGGCACCGGTGCTGCCCCTCGCCCGCCGCTCACCAGGTAGGCGGCGATGCCGGCGCCGATGAGGAAGCCCGCGTAGACGTCCACTGGGTGGCTGCGGTACTGGGTGATCTGTGTGAGCCCGCAGACGCCGGCCGCGATGGCGAAGGCGAACACCAGCATGGGCTTGAGCAGCTTCGTGGTGTCGGAGATGACCGAGTTGAAGTACATCTGGGGGGGGGGCGTCAAAGCTGTGACCCACGTTTAGGGCGGCGCCCGTGGGGGACGTGGGGGCTGGACTCACCGACACATAGACGGCCGCGAAGGCGGACAGCGTGGCGTGCTGCGACGGGAAGGTCTTCCTGGAAGAGGCGACCGGCATGAGCCCCCCTGCTCCGGCAGCCGCTCGGTGCCTCAGTTTCCCCATATGTCCACTGGGGTGGGAGAAGGGGGGCGCCGCTCCCGCCCCGGGGTGGGGGTGGGGACCCGGCTCACCGAGCGGACAGGATGGCGTGGGTGTCGTGGCCGGAGCAGATGTCCTGGGTAATGTAGGGGTTGGCCTCGCAGGACGTGCCCAGCAGGGTGTAATTGGGTTTGCAGACGGTGAGGAAGAAGGGCGCGTGGTAGCCCGTGGCCAGCTGAATGACGTCGGTTACCAGGGCCGTGGCGCACAAGCCGAACACGTGGACGCCTGCGGGGCGGGAGGGTCAGGGCCGGGCGGGGATGGCCGGCCCTCCCCCCGTGCGTGGACTCGGGCAGGGCAGGGCGCCATCCGCCGGGGAACTCACCCACGAAGCGCACCGTGCGCCGCAGGAAGGAGTTGAAGTTGCAGCCGCCCGCGTTGATGCTGCCCTCGGCCCCGCCGGGGCCCCCGCCGCGGCCCCACAGCCGGGACTGCACACAGTACAGGAGGCCCTCGCCCACCATGATCTGCGGGACGGAGGCGCTCAGCGGGCCCCGCACTGGCCGCGGTACTCACCCAGGCGGTGGGTGTGGCCACGCGACAGGGCGGGGCTTAGGCCGCAGTACTCAGGGGACGGTGGGCGTGGCTGCGCGACAGGGCGGGGCTTATCACGCAGTACTCAGCGTGGTGGTGGGCGCGGCCACACAACAGGGCGGGGCTTATCACGCAGTACTCAGGGGCGGTGGGCGTGGCTGCGCGACAGGGCGGGGCTTATTACGCAGTACTCAGCGAGGCGGTGGGTGTGGCCGCGCGACAGGGTGGGGCTTAGGCCGCAGTGCTCAGGGAGGCGGTGGGCGTGGCCACGCGACAGGGCGGGGCTTAGGCCGCAGTACTCAGGGGGCGGTGGGCGTGGCCGCGCGACAGGGCGGGGCGTAGGCCACAGTACTCAGGAGGCGGTGGGCGTGGCTGCGCGACAGGGCGGGGCGTAGGCCACAGTACTCAGGAGGCGGTGGGCGTGGCCGCGCGACAGGGCGGGGCGTAGGCCACAGTACTCAGGAGGCGGTGGGCGTGGCTGCGCGACAGGGCGGGGCGTAGGCCACAGTACTCAGGAGGAGGTGGGCGTGGCCGCGCGACAGGGCGGGGCGGAGGCCACAGTACTCAGGGGACGGTGGGCGTGGCTGCGCGACAGGGCGGGGCTTAGGCCACGGTACTCAGGTACTCACGGAGGCGGCCGGCGCGGCGAAGGCCAGGCTCAGCAGCATGAGCAGCGGGATGAGCTCCTCGTTGGTCTCCACGTAGGGCATGGACAGCGTGCGGTCGTAGCACTGGAAGCCCACCTTGGCCGGCTTAAAGAGGTCGGTCAGCTCCAGGAAGTACAGGGACACGATGGACGACGCCACTATGGGCAGCTGTGGGCACACAGCAGGCCAGGGTCACACGCACGTCCATCCCGCCACGATTCAACCCCATCCGGCGTCACTCACCCACTGGGTGACCGTCCATAGATCCGCCAGCTGGCAGGGTCACTCCCACACCCACAGATCAGTTAATCTATTCATGGGTCTCTCCACCCACCCGTCCGACTGTCCATCCACATGTCCACACACCCATCCACTCACTCATCCAGCTAACCACCCACCCACCCACCCGTTTATCCATCCACCCACCCAGCTACCTGTCCACCCATCCATCCACCTGTCTACCATCTATTTGTCCATCCATCCACTCCCCCATTTGCCCACCCATCCATCCATCCACCCACCCATCTACCAACCCTTCCACTAACCCACCTATCCATCCATCCATCCAACCATTCACCCACCCACCCACCTATCTACCCTCCATCCGGCCATCTCTTCATCCACCTGTATGCCCATCCATCCATCTACCCACCTGTCTACTCAGCCATCGGCCCACCCATCCATCTATCCATCCACTCACCCATTAGACCCATTAGCCCACCTGTCCATCCATCCACCCACCCACCTACCAACCCCTCCACCAACCCACCTATCCATCCATTCATCCATCCAATTACCTGTCCACCCATTCACCCACCTGTCCATCCATCCACTCATCCACCCACCCATCTACCCTCCACCCAGCCATCTTTTCATCCACCTGTATACCTGTCCATCCATCCATCTATCCATCTATCCACCTGTCCACTCAGCTGTCGGCCCACCCATCTATCCATCCACTCACCCGTCCACCCCCTCTATCCATCCACCTGTATACCAGTCCACCCATCCATCCATCTACACACTTGTCTACTCAGCCATCTGCCCAGCCATCCATCTGTCCACCCATCCACTCACTCATCCACCCACTAGCCCATCCATCCACCCACCCACCTACCAACCCTTCCACTAACCCACCTATCCATCCATCCATCCATCCATCCATCCATCCATCCATCCACCCACCCACCTGTCCATCCATCCATCCGTCCGTCCATCCATCCATCCATCCATCCATCCACCCACCCACCTACCAACCCTTCCACTAACCCACCTATCCATCCATCCATCCATCCACCCACTTGTCCATCCATCCACTCATTCACCCACCCACCTCTCTACCCTCCATCCAGCCATCTCTTCATCCACCTGTATGCCCATCCACCCATCCATCCATCTACCCACCTGTGTACCCACCCATCCATTTGTCCGTCCATCCATCCATCTATCCATCCATCATTCATCCATCCATCCATCCATCCATCCATCCACTCACCCATCCACCCACTAGCCCACCTGTCCGTCCGTCCATCCATCCATCCATCCATCCATCCATGCATCCACTCATCTACCCACCCATCAACCCCTCTATCCATCCACCCACCCATCTCTCTGTCCATCCACTGTCCGTGCGTCATCCATCTATCCATCCATGCATCCACTCACCCGCCCACCTGTCCATCCATATACCCCTCCGTCCACCCACCCATCTCTCCATCCCCATCAACTCCCTCTCCCTCACCAAGCCACCCTCCGCCCATTTGTTCATGTCTCCCTCCAGCCACCCCTGTTTTTTTTTTTTTTTTTTTTTTGCGGTACCGGGGGTTGAACCCAGGGGCGGTCTACCTCCGCGCTACACCCCCGGCCCTATTTTTTTATACTTTATTTTGAAACCGGGTCTCACGAAGTTGCGGAGGGCCTCACTGAGTAGAGAGAGAGAGAGACATGGAGAGAGAGAGCGAGAGAGCTGAGGCTGGCCGCGAACCCGGATCCTCCAGTCTCCGCCTCCCAAAGGACTGGGATTACAAGCGTGCGCCACCACGCCCGGCTTATTCTTTTTTTTTTTTAATTTTCAGTACTGGCGATTGAACCCAGGGGTATTCTACCTCTGGGCTACACCCCCAGCCCTATTTTTTATTCTTGATTTTGAGGCCTTACTAAGTTGCCGAGGGCCTCCCTCCATTGCTGAGGCTGGCTTGGATCCTCCTGTCTCAGCCTCCCAAGTACTGGAATGACAGGCATGTGCCATCGTGCCTGGCCCAAGGAGAAATTATTGAGCACCTTCTGCATGCAGGTATGAACCCCAAGGCAGATGAGGAAAGCAGGTAACGGCATCTGCCTGAGCTAGAATCCTGGGTCGAGCGCATGCCTCAGTTTCCCCCACTGTAAAATGAGAATGATAAAGTATCTGTGTCCATAGAATGCCCCTGGATTCAATCCCCAGTACCTCAACAAAAAAAAGTAGCCATGTCCAACTCTCTGGTGCAAGCACTAGATGGGTTAATACATGGAAAGTGCTTAGCAGAGTGTCTGGGACATAACACTGTAATTATTCCTTCCATTATTATTATCAGCGTGGTTTGGCTGGGCGCAGAGCCAGCTTTAGGCCACCAGGAGGGTTTGTGGTGGGGCCTGGGCACAGCCTTAACCCATGATGTCCCAGATGTCAAGTGTCCAGCTACTGGGGTTGGAGTACTACACAGCAGAGAAAAGGGTCCGGGACTTCCTGACTGCACATTAAGCCAAGGTCTCTACTCGGGGGGGGGGGGAGACCAGAGTAGAATCCTGTTTAAAAAATGGGGGGGAGGAGGGCCAGGTGTGGTGAATGGCTGTCATCCCAGTACTCGGAGGCTGAGACAGAGGATCCCATGTTTGGGGGCAGCATGTGGTAACTTAGACCCTGTAGAGCGCTTGCTAAGCAGGCATGAGGCCCTGGGTTCCATCTCCGGCACTGCAGAGAATAAATAAGAATGGGGAGCCGGGTGTGATGGCGCACGCTTGTAATCCCAGTACTTGGGAGGCTGAGACTGGAGGATCCAGGTTCGCGGCCAGCCTCAGCTACTTAGTGAGACCCCTCTGCAACTTCGTGAGACCCGGTTTCAAAATAAAGTATAAAAATAGGGCCGGGGGTGTAGCTCGGAGGTAGAACCCCC
>PVJS01038030.1:0-5000 GCA_004027185.1 Glis glis
AGAAGAAGAAGAAGAAGAAGAAGAAGAAGAAGAAGAAGAAGAAGAAGAAGAAAGAAGAAGAAAGAAGAAGAAGAAGAAGAGAAAAGGAGAAAAGAAGAAACAAATTCAGGATCCCTGAGCTGCTTCTTCATGTTTGCCAGGCTCAGCATTGAAAATGACTGGCTCAGCACGACCTCCCAGGGGCCATACTGCAGACAAGAGAAAAGGTGACCCCGGCCAGGCCAGAGAAGGCAGCAGGACTCTTCCCTGGACATGCTGGGGAGGGGGGAGCGGCTGCACAAGAAATGCGTTAAAGTAAGTCAAACTGGACAGGAATCCGAGGGCAAGTATGTAAACTATCCCTTGTCACCTTTGTTCGTGTGTGTGTGTGTGTGTGTGTGTGTGTGTGTGTGTGTGTGTGTTGTGATTGACTGCTCCTCTTGGGAATTAGAGGCAGGAGAGCTGCTGGAATCACAGCGCTGTGTTTTGTGCAGCTCTAGATCTACCTGGTGCCACCCAGGCCCCTGCTTCCTGCAGCAGAAGGGATGGAGCTGACCCCTCCACCCGGGTGAGGAATGGGACACTTGGTCTGACCAGGGACACTAGTGTCTTAGTCTGGAGGGGAAATCATGTGGCAACTCTGGTATTTTTATTTATTTATTTTTGGCACTGGGGATTGAACCTAGGGGCATTCTACCTCTGAGCTACACCCACAGTCTTATTTCATATTCTATTTTGAAGCAGTGTCTCGCTAAATTGCCAAGGGCCTCACTAAGTTGCTGAGACTGACCTTGAACAACCAAACCTCCCGTCTCAGTCTCCCAAGTACTGGGATTACAGGCATGTGCCACCACGGTTCAAATCTGGTATTTTAAAAAAGTGAGGTCCTCCGCAATTTAGTGAGACCCTGTATCAAAATAAAGAATAAAAAAATAGGGCTGGGGGTGTAGCTCAGAGGTAGAATGCCCCTGGGTTCAATCCCCAGTACCACTAAATAAATAAATAAATAAATAAATAAATAAATAAATAAATAAACAAAAAAATAAATAAATAATAAAATAGAACTGGGGATGTAGTTCAGAGGTACAATGCCTCTGGGTTCAATCCCCAGTGCCAAAAAAATCAATGACTACACAGTCATCTCAGTATCCATGAGAAGCTGGTTTTATGACCTCCCCTGGGTCCCAACATCCTTGGGTGTTCAAGTCCCTTATATAAAATGGTGCAGTACTTACATATAACTTATGCACGTCCTCCCATATACTTTAAATCTTTAGATGACTTACGATACCTAGTACAATGTAAATGCTATGTAGGTAGTTCTTATGTGTATTGTTTAGGGAGCAACGACAAGAAAAAAGTTGGTCCATGTTCAGTACAGTCTATTTTTCCCCCTGAATATTTTGGATCCACCGTTGGTTGAATCTGGGGATGCAGGTCCCAAGGATAAGGAGGGCCACCTGTACATGCAAATCTCAGAAGCCTAGCTATGCAGGAATAGTTTCTATCTATAGAGCATTGGTCGTTGTTTTTTTTTCTTTTTGTGGTACTGGGGTTTGAACCCACAGGCATTCTACCTCTGAGCTACACCCCCAGCCCTATTTTTTATTCTTTATTTTGTTTTTCTTTTAACTTAGGAAGAAATTTAAAATGCAGGGTTATTTTTTTGTTTTGTTTTAATTTTATTAGCGCATTGCAATTATACATCTTGAAGGATTTCAGGGTGGTTGACATATACATGCACTCATCAGTCAATTATCCCTCCCCAATTCCCACCCCGCTGGCTCCCCTCCCTCCTTCCTGTTTTCAGCATAGTAGTTGACTTTGATATCTTTGATTAAGTCCATCCTGTGCTCCAGTTTGTTTCCCTCTCCTTCCCTCCCATCTCCCCCAGTTAGTTTGCCTTGTTCGCTCATCTGAGGTTTTCTCTCGTCTATGGTCCCTCCTGTGCAGGGTTGTGGCTCATACTCCCCTGACTTCAGCACTAGGGTACTCCGGGGTGGGACCGGGGCTCACCTGCCCCGCGTCCCCAGTGCCAGGGTGAGGGGTTTTCCAGGGGCGGGGCCAAGGGCTCACCTGCCTTGTGTCCCTAGCGCCAAGGGGAGGGGTTCTCAGGGGGCGGGGCCGAGGGCTCGCCCGCCCTGTGTCTCCTGTGCAGGGGGGAGGGGTTCTCTGGGGGCGGGGCCAAGGGCTCGCCTGCCCTGCATCCCCAGTGCCAGGGTTCTCTGGGGACTGGGCCAAGGACTTACTTGCCTCCCATCCCCCCGCGCCAGGGGGTCTCCGGGGGCGGGGCCCAGGGCTCTCTCACCCAACATCCCCAGCGCTGGGGGGATCTCTGGAGGTGGGGCCAAGGGCTCACCCACCCCGTGTCCCCAGCGCTGGGGGGAGGAGTTCTCCGGGCACAGGGCCGAGGACTCACCTGCCCTGCATCCCCAATGCCAGGGGAGAGGTTCTCTGGGAGTGGGGCCGAGGGCTCACCTGCCCCATGTCCCCAGTACCGGGGTGAGGGGTTCTCTGGTGGGGGCCAAGGGCTCACCCACCCCGCATCCTCAGTGTGGGGGTGGGTGTCTCTGGGGGCGGGGCTGAGGGCTCACCTGCCCTGCGTCCCCAGTGCCAGGGTGAGGGATTCTCCGGGGTCAGGGCCAAGGGCCCGCCCACCCCACTTCCCCAGCGCCAAGGGGTCTCTGGGGATGGGGCCAAGGGCTCACCCATCCTGCGTCCCTGGCGCCAGGGGGTGTCCGGGGATGGGGCCAAGGATTTACCCGCACCCCCATCCCCAGTGCTAGGGGGAGGGGTTCTCCAAAGGCGGGGCCAAGGGCTCACCCGCCCCGTGTTCACTGTAGCTGGGGGAGGGGTTCTCTGGGGGCAGGGCTGAGGGCTCACCCACCCTGTGTCCCCAGTGCTAGGGGGCTTCCCAGGGGTGGGGCCAAGGGCTCACATGCCCTGTGTCCCCAGCGCCGGGAGGAGGGGTTCTCTGGGGTCAGGACCGAGGGCTGGCCCGCCCCACATCCCCAGTGCCGGGGGGAGGGGTTCTTCAGGGACGGGGCCGAGGGCTCACCCGCCCCATGTCCCCAGCGCCAAGGGAAGGGGTCCTCTGGGGGCAGGGCTGAGGGCTCACCCTTGCTAAGTACCCAGCACTGGGGGGAGGGGATCTCCAGGGGCGGGGCTGAGGGCTTTCCCGCCCAGTGTCCCCAGTGCCAGGGGGTGTATGGGGGCAGGGCCAAGGACTCCCCCGCCCCACGTCCCCAGCACCGGGGGGGTCTCCAGGGGCAGGGCCAAGGGCTCACCCACCCCGTGTTCCCAGCACCGGGGGGAGGGGCTCTCTGGGGGCGGGGCCGAAGGCTTGCCCACCCCACATCCCCAGCCCCAGGGGGTCTCCAGGGGCAGGATCAAGGGCTTGCCCACCCTGCGTTCCCAGCGCTGGGGTAGGGGTTATATGGGGGCAGGGCCAAGGACTCACCCACCCCTTGTCCCCAGCCTGGGGGTCTCTGGGGGTGGGGATGAGGGCTCGCTTGCCCCGGGTTCTATGGGGGTGGGGCCGAAGGTTTGTCTGCCCCACGTCCCCAGTGTGTGGGGGACCTCTGGGGGCAGAGCCAGGGGTTGACCCACCCGTGCTCTCAGTGCTGGGCCGCTGGGGAGGGGGCCATGTCTCATCTACCTATGTCCTCAGTTCTGGAGTGTTCCAGGACAGTGTTGGGCTGCTCATGGGGGCTCGCCGGCTCGTGTTCTCAGAGTTGGGCTGCTCCTGTGTATGGCCACCTCTTCTTTGTCTCTCCTCATCGCACTCATTGTGGGAACAGAGGCTCACAGCCCACCCCTTGAAACCATCGTCATTGTAGGTGCGGGTCTGGATTGACTTGGGCTTCATCATGTTCCAGAGCTGATTGGTTTCAATGGTGGTCTATAGTTGCTGGTTTCACAAGGATCTGCTGTTTCTTTGCTGTTGGTCTCCAGGAGTTGTGGTGTAGGTGTGGCCCCGTATTCTCATTGCTGAGCTGCCCCAGGGGGCCATGCCATATTCATCCAGGTCCTCAGTGCTGTGGTGTTCTGCGCCAGTGCTAGGTTACTCCAGGGGAGCCATGTTTCACCCGCTCTTTTTCTTGGTGTTGGGCTGCTCCTGTGCCTGGTCGCCTCATCTATGTCTCTCCACATAACTTTGTTTGTGGGGGCTGAGGTTCGCGCCCCACCCTTTGCAGTCGCCGCTGTTATAGGTGCGGATTTGGTTCAACTTGGGCTTCATCATGGTCCGATGTCAACTGCTTTCAATGGTGGACTATAATCACTAGTTTCACAAGAATCAGCTGTTTCTTTGCTGGAGGATTCCGGGAACCATGGTGTTGGCGTGGCTCAGCCAAGATGGCGCCTTTGTCTCTGCTTTCTGCTTACCAGGAGAAATGCTTTGACTCCCTACCTCCCTCTGCTCCTTCCACTGACTCACAATCTGCTGCACTTTGGCTCTCATTATTTTGTTGAGTTTGGCTGTCCTGCTTTACTTTCTTTTTTTGTGTGTGTGTGGTACTGGGGAATGAACCCAGGGACATTCTACCTCCGAGCTACACCCCCAGCCCTAGTTTTTATTCTTTATATTGAAACAGGATCTCACTAAGTTGTGGAGGGCCTCACTAAGTAGCTGAGGCTGGCCGCAAACCCAGATCCTCCAGTCTCAGCCTCCCAAGTACTGGGATTACAGGCATGCACTACCACGCCCGGCCCTGCTTTTCTTGTCAGGAAGCAGTCTTTCCGCCCGCCAAACTCCGACTCGTGGAGAGAAGCAGCAAAAGCACCAGTTCTTTAGATTACAGACAGCTGTCTTTGTTGTCTGGAATCTCTCTGCAGAGCCAATAGGAAGGAGGCATTTCTTCTCTGTGGAACGGAAGAGCCCGGCTCTATCTGCTCCCCCTTTTTCGTTCCACAGTGACAGAGTTTTTTAAGTGAAGAATCTCTTCACTGAGATCTCAATAGACGCTCCCTCGTGACACCGATTTACCTATCAAGTTTCCAGATGAAATTAGCATCGACTT
>PVJS01038030.1:7500-19620 GCA_004027185.1 Glis glis
GAAGAATGATGGAGACGGCACTGAAGAAGGCGCTAAGTAAAGGTCTGGATTTTGGATTCAAATATACCCCTTAATATTTGTGTCACACTGGGCAAGTCATTAAACCTCAGTGAACAGTTTTTTGCCTTTTCTTTAATGTGTTTTTGGGGGTTGAACCTAGAGGTGCTCTACCACTGAGCTATACCCCCAGCCCTTTTTATTTTTTAATTTTGAGACAGGGTCTGTCTAAATTGTCCAGGCTGGCCTCAAACTTGTAATCCCCCTGCCTCAGCCTGCCAAGTTGCTGGGATTACAGGTGTGCGCGCTACCATGCCCAGCTGTTTTAGGTTTGTATGTGTATGTGTGATGCTGAGAATTGAACCCAGGGCCTCGTGCATGCTAGGTACATGCTCTATCACTGAATCCCAGCCCCAGTGAGCACAATTTTTCATTACTGTAAGGTTGAAATGAAAATCACAAAGCATCATTCTGATTTCCCTACCCTTGACAACTGTGTGCCCCAAAGTGAGTGAAATGTATGCGAGGAAATATACATGGATTTGCATGTGGGAGGGGCTAATACCATCCTCATAAAATACACCTGACTCACTGCAAAAATCTTGCAGCTCCTGACCCCAAACTCCATGGGTAGATGATTATCAGAGTAAAAGGGCTTTTTAGTCCTTTGGTCTTGAAATCCCTTAAGTAGGATGCAAGATCTCTCCCCACCTGCTCAACGGTGTTACAATGAAAGTTAGAACAACATGCTTCTTAATTGCTGAACTATTTGCCTCCGAAGATAACTACTCAGATTTTGGAATTAACGGGACTCAATTAAAAGCACACAGAGACCTGAGAGCAGTGCATTAATTATTTTATTAATTTCTTCTTTTTACATATGGGAAACATTCATCTATTTACAATTTTTTTTGTCCACACACAATCTAGGTAAATAAGCCTATGAAATTCCAATTCAGAAAGCCATAAAAATGTTCCCCACCCCTCCACCTGAAGGCTTTCAAATTAATCTCTTTTTTTTCCAAACCAAAATAAGTTTTAAAAATTACATTTGGGAATTCAGATATGCTAGTGATTTACATTCCAGTTATTTAAAATATGCATCTAGACATGTTTTTAAAAAAGAAATGGTAAATCCACAAGGATAAGGCTTAAATTAAAGTGGTAATGCACAGTAAAACATTAAGGAAACACCTATAAATAACAGAAATATATTACAAATAAATTAGTTCTATTTACCATTTCAAATATTAAAAATCTTTAATCCATTTCTTCATCTCTCTTTACAAAAAGGTTATGTGAATTGTATGGAAACATCTGCAAAAAATATAATAAATACTTAATTTCTTTGAACATTTTTTGATGTGGGAGACAAACTTCTTTTGTGACCCCCCCTCCCCAAGAAAATGTCCAACACCTTTATACCAAAGTTAAACAAAATAAGTAATTTTTCAGGGTACGTACATTTTCCATTATGAACTAAAAAACATTTCTACAAATTACATCAAAAAGAACGATGTCACAAAGGTTAGGCTCCTGGGTGTCAGTTCAGGGGTCAGGTGATTAACAAGCAGTGTCGTGAGGGGTCATGTGCTAACGTCAATAATTAGGTTTTTTTTATAAAGTGTTTGTACAATTTCAACTGTGTTTTTAAGGAAGGCAAAGGTCATGATGCCCTGTAGGCATTCAGCTAAAAGATTTAAAATTCTTACCAAAAATAGCTTATGAATATACAAATACCATTCACATAGACAAGATAAATAGGCCTTATCCCATCTCTCTTTAAAATATCCTGGGCTAAATCAATGTCCAAAGAAAATACTGTAGGATGACCTTGAATCACGTTAGAAATCTATTTATCAACCGAATCTAACTGCCTCTGGGCGCGGAGCTGGAGTGGTGACCGTGGTTTGGGGTGAATGCTGCTTCCTCTGTGGTGATCTGTGAGTTCCAAGTCATTCTCAGAAGTGACTATGACCATGGGTAACCCAAGGTGACAGGTGGCCTTCCTCCATGCAAACTTTATGTGACCTTCCATTGCTGCTACAGGTAAAGAAGAGGTGTATTCTTCTTGAAACTAGCAAATACTTGAAGCTCAAAATCTGTTTCTTCCCATTTCCCCAAGCACTTGAGGTTCTTTGCTCACCCTAGTTAAAAGTTGGTTGGTTGGTTTTGAAATAAGTTAGTAGCCCTTTTCTTGTAAACCACAGCAGTAAACATTTGTGCCCTGTGGATAGAGATAGCTCAAAGCATCGATGGCTCTGAGAGGTAGCGAATTCTCTAGTGGTTTTAGAATATGTCTGTGAAAGTATTCCTTGCCAGAACCCATCACCTCTCTTAATTTCATAAATAAAATTAAATTAGCACCTGGCTATGAGAGTGTATTTTTTTTTTAAAAAAAGCTTCTCTGGTGCAAGCATATTGGATGTTATTTTTTAAAGTCTTTCATTTATTTTTCAATGGCAAATTTCTAATGCTTTAGGGTGTGAGCTGGACATCAAATGCTAGTGGATACTTTAAGATCACCACATTCTAAAATGTTTAAACTGCTACAAGTAAGGGCGTTTAAAGACTTGGGCCAGACACCAATGCATACTGCCCATCAATCAGGACTAAAAATGTAAACCAGCGTTCTCTGCCGAAAGCCTGGATTTCTTTCCGTGCTCATGAATCCTGATATTTCCCCCTGCTCGTGGCTCTGGCCCCCACAGGTCAAATTTCTTCTCTCATTACCTAGAACCTGAAGATGACGGTGAGAATCTCCTTGCAATGACACGGCAAGTCTATCGGGGTAGAAAACTTATTTTGCCCGTTTGACATAGGACGGGATCCTGTGCTGGGGAGATGAACGGACTCTGTATAGCCGTGAAAGGAGACTTAGGCAGAAAATATATCCGAAATCAGAACTACCTGGTAAACTAGACAAATGTGTAGCATTCAAGGGGATGAGAGGAAAACCCCAACTTTTCTCTGAAAACAGCCTTACTGCCATCGACAGTGCTTCAGAACCATACATACACTTGTGTGTGTGTGTGTGTGTGTGTGTGTGTGTGTGTGTGTGTGTGATTAGGCAGGCCCACGGCGATGGATGCTCAATGAACAGAAGCAACACTTTGCCCTCTAAAAACCACCACCCACAGATGACAATGTAATATACACGGTACAAGAAAAGTTGGTAAAACATTATTTCAGGTCTAAATTTTCTTAATCATAGGACAAAAAAAAAAAAAAAAAAGAAAAAGAAAAAAACCCTTATGTAGTACCTTAAACCATCAGCGCTTCTTGGCTTTACCCTTCTTCATCTTATTGCCTTTCAGAATAGATTGATTTCCCTGAAAGATCAAATTTACAATCTTCTGCTGATTGAGACATCTGAAGCTGCATGGAGGACGCGGAGCGAGGCAGGGTGCATGTCGCGGGGGCGCAGGTGCCCTCCTCTCCTGCCCACCCGGCTCCCCCACCCCCAGGCCCGCTCCGTCTCCTCTCTCTCGCTCCCTCCTGGATTTCAGTGAGATGGTGTGATTTCTGAGGTTGGAAATAAAGTGCTCCATCTGCTTTTTTTTAAAAAGAATGCCGGTTTCGGGGACACAAAGGGAATGAGCCCTCGTTGCTTTCCCTGGAAGACAGTTAGTCCAAAGGATGGCTCACCCTGTGATACTGGATTTCTGAAATACCCTACGGCTTGGTATTGCTGAGGTCTAGGGACACTAGCTGGAGACGGGTGACCTACAGGTGTCGTTTCTACACGGGTGGGTTCGGCGGGCCCAGGAGAGGGTGGTCTGTGCGGCCGGGCCGGGCTGGGGCTGCGGGCGGCTACTGCACGAGGTGCACGAGGTGCGGCCGGGCTGCGGGCTCAGAGCCGGGTCTGCGCCTCGGGGATGTAGATCTCGATGCTCTCCGCGCTCTCGGTGGCCGAGTTCTGGCGGACGGACGCGGCGCGCTTGGCGGCCATCAGGCGCTTGCGGGCCTCCTGGCGCTGCGAGCTCTCCAGCGATCGCTCCCGGATCAGCGGCGCGGGGCCCTTGGCCGGCTTCTTGGGCACGGGAGGAGGGGCCCTTCTCTCCTGATCAAAGCAGAAGGTGCAGGACATTACACAGCTTCTCAGGACAAGCTTGGGGAGACTGGGATAGGTCAGTCGTTAGAACACACGCACACACTTTTTTGGTTTTTGGTGGTGGTTTTTAAACCTAAGGGTGGGTAGCTCTGATCTGTGCACTGGGTGTCTGGGTTTTGTTCTTCATGATTCTGGCTTGGCTATTTGAAAGATGCACAAGCTCAAGGCCCAGGGTAGAGCTGGACTGCAAAACTTGGTTTCTGCAAAAGGGCAGGATGTGGGTATTTCAAATGCCCTCCCCACCCCCCAAGCCTGGGGCTCCTGGCACAGGGAACGAATGTGGTTCTCTCTGGAGACTCCAGACTCTTCCTGGTGCCAGAGATGGACCAGGAAGGAGGGTGCGGCAGCAGAAGAAGAGGAAGAAGCTTCTAGAGCTATGCAGCCCCACTAGAGGAGACAAGGGATGGGGTACAAGCTTGGTTCAGAGTTTTATCTTTGCGGTACTGGGGATTGAACCCAAAAGCATTCTACCTCCAAGCTACACTCCCAGCCCTATTTTTTATTCTTTATTTTGAAACAGGGTCTCACTAAGTTGCAGAGGGCCTCACTAAGTAGCTGAGGCTGGCCGCGAACCTGGGATCCTCCTGTCTCAGCCTCCCAAGTACTGGGATTACAAGCGTGCGCCACCACGCCGGGCTAGGTTCAGAGTTATAAAACCTCCCCGGCCTCCCCTTCCCGCCAATCCTAAGTAACCAAATGAGGAGGGCGTTATAAGACTGTTTTCTTCAGCTTCGTTGATGTCACTAATCACTTTGTTCGGGGTTACCGAGAGGGAGACACTGGTGTTTCCTATTCTGGGGAGGGCAGCTAGTTCCAAGATGACTCTGTAAAGATCCTTCCAGAACATCGGTCCCTAGGGGCCTCAAGAGGGCTGTGGTGGCCAGAAGGAAATTGCACTCACAGGGACAGAACCGTGCCGTGACACCTTAACGCAGGACTCAAGGAGGTCACCCCTCTTGTCAGCAGCAAGCTCTGAGACATATTTTTAATACCATTGCAAAACACTGCTATTCATCTGTTTGACAGGCAAAAAAAAAAAAAAGTGCAATGGGTGTTTAGGAAAAGGATGCTGAGCTTTTGGGCTCAAAGGTCCACATAACGTGATGTTTCCCTTTTAAATAAAATACTGAGTCCTTATAAAACCGAATGTGAAAATTATCTTAAGGTATGGATGCAGTGATTCTCCAAAGGGCATTCTGTGTTCCAGTACTGATACTCGGCACAGCAGTCCCTCCCTAGTGGCAGGGAGAGAGAAGTACCTAATTAAACGAATCGTGCTTGGAGTTGCCCCACAGTTGTGTAAGGCTGGAATCTGTCTGCCTGGAAGGAGAGACGGGAAAGCGGAGGGCGCAGTCTTCCACCAGCGCTGTCCGTCCACCCGCTTCTCACTCAGCCACATGGGGTGATGAGAAATCTCTGATCACAGACAGAGTGCATTTTTAAAAAGAACCTTAAATATTAAGCTAACTAAGGATTTACTGTGTGGATGTCAATAGATGATATACAGCCACTCTCAGTATTGATTCTTTGGGACATTTTTTTTTTTCGGTACCAGGAATTGAACCCAGGGGCATTCTACCTCCGAGCTACACCCCCAGCCCTATTTTTTATTCTTTATTTTGAAACGGGGTCTCACTAAGTTGCGGAGGGCCTCACTAAATAGCCGAGGCTGGCCGCGAACCTGTGATCCTCCTGTCTCAGCCTCCCAAGTACTGGGATTACAAGCATGTGCCCCCATGCCTGGCTTCTTTGGGACATTTTAAATCTTCATTGTGGGGTATCTCTGTGAATATTTTTAAAGGTATGAATATTGGAAACTTTTTAGTAATTTTCCTTTCTTTGTAAAAGTTATTCTTTTAACAATTTTTAAATAATCAATGAGTGAGAAATAAGGTAGATCAGCTCTGGAAGCTAAATTACCAGCGGGTGTACACTTGTAGTGTTGTCTTAAAATAAGACCAATGAAAAAGCTTTGCCAGCAAGTGTTTTACACGGAGGTTGGAGACTAGATGGAGTACCATGTTTAGCTTCCCGAGTGAGAGGCCACAGTATACCAACAGTGCTTTCATGCCTGACACCAAGACCCCCAGTGTGAAGGTAACAGAACTGGAGAAGGGAGACAGGGACAAGAGTGTGGCCCTCCTTTTGCTTATAGATGGTCCCTTGGGACTAGATTTCTCCCAGGAGCCCACTGACACCAGCAACCCTGCTATCATGGGCGTCTGTAGAAGGGACTGGATTGCCGTCAGCTCTCTGCTAGGTGAGGAGACCTGAGATGGGCTGGGTCCCCACCATTGCTTCAAGGGACTCCCCATCCCGAATTTTCAGAGGCTGTATCTCTTGGAACTATTTCACCTCAGGCCGTAAGAGAGCAAAGAGTTCAAAAAAGTCATGTATGACAGGCCAGCCGGGAGGTGGATGTTGGATATCTGTATGAGCCTGGTGGAACCTTTGTCATCAAATGTGAAATTATAGCTGATTAATTAAAGTAAAAGAATTTAAGTCTTTATTTCTAAACCGTTGCATCGGGACGCCTCAATACTCCCAATACCCAATACTCTCAATACTCAATACTCAATACGTTGCAATACTCCCCCAGGCAAACCAACCGAAAGTATAACTTTTGGAAAAAAAAAATCCCAACATTCATGATTACTGTGAAACTTTCTGGTATATATTTTTAGACTTGAATGACAGTGATGGCTTCATTACTATATTTATGAAATGATTATCAAAGTCAGTTACTTTTTTCTGGGCTTCCTATTTTTCTCGGAAACATACCTAAGGGTGTAAAGGAAGTTGAACTCTTGCTCTACGGAATCATGCGCTGTCATTTATTTTAGTTTAAAAAGCAAAATGGAGGCAGCTCCTTCCAGTGACTAAAATGGTTAAACTTAAAGTTTAATTGACAAAAAAAAAAGCCACATTCCCACTTTCCAATTCACAGAGACAGGTTTTTTTTTCTTTTAAAAATATGCCTGAAACATTTTACAGATGATATCCCAAATGATGACTAGGTAAACATTGTCGTTACAGTGAAGTTAATATAATATCAGCTCCATTTCACATTGTAAACAGCAGGACTGAGTGCAGAAGCCTATTTAGACTGTCCAGTGTTTGTGCAGGTTTTTAAATGAACCATACAAAATCTACATTGTTCTACCTTCTTGTCAAGAGGATCCATCTGTTTCCAATTATTGGCCTTTAACTGATGAAGTTCATCAAATTTCATACTAATGTTTTCTATGGACAACTGCAGCATGTCCCAGAACCCCGCCAAGTCCTGGGAGGCCGGCCGTGGATGAGCATTAGGATTCTGCATGAGAGAGAGAGAGAGAGAGAGAGAAACATTCCTGCTTTAGAGGCGGGCGTGACAGGAAGCACAGGGCCAAAGAGGCATTTTCAAACAGCTCAGATAAAGTCAGTAGGGAGGATGAGTTCTTTTTGGTTTTTAGCAGGAGAGAGAAGTGAGGCCGCACATGGTAATTGTATGCACTTCTGGGTTTGAGGCAGTGATGCTCAAAGGTCAAGGTCGTACAATCCCTACGTTGGAATTCACCGGAATGGCTGCAGCGCTGTGTTGAGCAGGGAGATTGAAACCTTTGAAGAGTCCTGGTGTGTGGGATCCACTACAGGATGCATTTTAAAGCACCATATTTAAACAAAAATAGCATCTTTGAAAAAATAGAATACAGTATATTCGAATAGATATTCGACTCTGTGCCACTTAATGCATTCAGAGAATAGATGGATTAATATTGGCCTTCTTTTTGTGTGTGCATGTGGTATGAGAAATTGAACCCAGGGGCATTATACCTCGAAGCTACACCCCCAGCCCTATTTTACTTTTTAATTTTTATTTTTAAATTTTTTGTGGTGCTGGGGATTGAACTCAGGGACATTCTACCTTCAAGCTACACCCCCAGAACAATTTTTTATTTCTTATTTAGAAACAGCGTCTCACTCAGTTGCTGAGAGCCTCGCTAAGTTGCTGAGACTGGCTTTGAACCTGTGATCCTCCTGTTTCAGCCTCCCAAGTACTGGGATTACAAGCATGTGCCACCACGCCCGGCTTTTATTTTTTATTTTGAAACAGGGTCTTGCTAAGTTGCTGAGGCAGGTCTTGAACCTGTGATCCTCCTGTCTCAGTCTCCCAAGTACTGGGATTATAGGCATGTGCCACCATGCCCAGCTTAGTTTTAAATACTCCTGTTGAGTGAAATACTAGGGTAACAAGTGAGGATAATAAAATAATATATATATTTTTTTGCAGTACTGGGGATTGAACCCAGGGGCATTCTACCTCCGAGCTATACCCCCAGCACTATTTTTTATTCTTTATTTTGAAACAGGGTCTCACTAAGTCACAGAGGGCCTCACTAAGTAGCTGAGGCTGTCCGCGAACCTGGATCCTCCAGTCTCAGCCTCCCAAGTACTGGGATGACAAGCGTGCGCCACCACGCCCGGCTTATTTTTTATTTTGAAATAGGGTCTCACTAAGTTGTGAAGGGCCTCACTAAGTTGCTGAGGCTGGCCGCAAACCTGCGATCCTCCTGACTCAGCCTCCCAAGTACTGGGATTACAGACGTGTGCCACCCCACTCGGCCACCACACCCGGCCAATATTTTCAAAGTACTACATGTACTTTTCATTCTTTTTCTTTTCTTTCTTCTTTCTTTTTTTTAGTTTTTGGTGTTGGGGATTGAACTCAGGGCCTCGCACATGATCTGCCACTGAGGTACAACTGAGCCCCTCAAAACACTGTCTGTTTAGCAATTAAGATGGTACTAATACAGGAAGTCATTTTATCATATGACCACGTTGACAAAACCATCTGGAAATTAATTGGTTTGAAATGGACTGTAGCATAATACAGCCAATGTGAAAACACACGATCTATACATACAAATGTGTGCACTGACTCATTTGCCAGAAGAGTAAACATTCTTCAGTGTTTGCGGTTGCCCTTCTTTGTCCCCATCCATATATCCCTGACAATAGAAAGTATGAATGCTGATTTATGTGATCTAAGATAGAAATACCCAGTCCAGAGGCTGAGGGTGTCACGCTCATGGCTGGTTACTATCTGTAAAAGCAGTTTAAGGCCTTCATGGTCAGAGGGCGGGAGCCTCGGGGGGCAGGAGCTGCTGGCTGGTGTCAGTTTTGGTCACCTCTCGGTATTCCAGGCAACCGGACAGACTGTGAAACCGCAGGTCATATGATAATGGGAGGCCAGTGTGTACGCTTCAAACTAACCCCTGAGAAAAAGTGATATCATCAAAATTTCAGAAAGTGCAAGGTTGATGACCATCAAAGTTAATAGGTTGGAAAGAACTTTTATGTCCTTGGATGCACTAGTATTATTGGCCTGGCTCAAAATAAATAGAAATAAAGATGTATTTATAGCTGGGCACACTGGCACACACCTGTAATCTCAGTACTCGGGAGGCTGAGACAGGAGGATCCAAGTTTGAGACCAGCTGCAGCAACTTAGCAAGACCCTCAGCAACTTAGCAAGACCCTCAGCAACTTAGTGAGACCCTGTTTCAAACTAAAATATAAAAATGGCTGAGGGTGAAGCTCGGAGGTAGAATGTCCCTGGGTTCAATCCCCAGTACCCAAAATAAAACAAAAAACAAAGAAGAAGTATTTATAAATGTACAGTTCTAAAAATATCCATAGTTTCTGAAACTCACTGGAAGAAATAAATTCTAAAGTTTTTAAGTGCTTGGCTCAGTATTCTAGGGACTTGGGGTGTAACTCAGTAGTAGAGCATGTGCTTAGTATGCTTGAGGGCCTAGATCCAAACAAAAACAACTATTCTAATGACACATGAATTAACAAAGGGGTTCTCTGTAGTGTTTTGATTTAGTAAACTAAAAAGAAAAGTTTCTAAGGCTGGGTGTGGTGGTGCACACTTGTAATCCTAGTACTTGGGAGACTGAGACAGGAGGATCACAGTTTCCAGGATAGCCTCAGCAACATAGGGAGACTCTCAGCAACCAAGCGAGACCCTGTTTCAAAACAAAAAATAAGCCGGGCGTGGTGGCGCATGCTTGTAATCCCAGTACTTTGGGAGGCGGAGACCGGAGGATCTGGGTTCGCGGCCAGCCTTAGCTCTCTCTCTGTCTCTCCCTGTCTCTCTCTCTCTCTACTTAGCGAGGCTTCCACAACTTCGTGAGACCTGGTTTCAAAATAAAGTATAAAAAATAGGGCCGGGGGTGTAGTGTGGAGGTAGAACGCCCCTGGGTTCAATTCCCGGTTTGCAAATAAATAAATAAATAAATAAATAAATAAATAAATAAATAAAATAAAATAGGGCCAAATGTAGTGGTGCATGCCTGTCATCCCACTACTTTGGAGGCTGAGACAGGAGGATGGCAGGTTCAAGAACAGCTTCAGCAAGTAGTAAGACTCTCATCAACCTAGCGAGACCCTGTTTTCAAATAAAAATAAAATAGGGCTGGGGGTGTAGCTTGGAGATAGAATGCACCTGGGTTCAATCCTTAGCACCAAAAAGAAAAAGAGAATCTCTTTGCCTCCACATCAAGAAAGATGGATGAGGAAACAGAAAGAGCTGAAGGGCTCAGCCATTCTCTAAATCGGTGGTCATGTGCAGTCCCATGCGTGAGGGGTGGCATCTCCCTCCCTAGTCAAACCAGGCGGTCCTGGGGGTCAGAGGTGTGGGAGGGAGTGAGGAGGAGGAGTCTGGGTCCCTCCATTTAGTTATGTTAGAAAAAGCCAACTTTTGTCCATTCATGCTAAGCCTGAGAATCTAATCTGGGATAATGCGTTAAGTGTTTTCAAAATAAAGAGCCATTCTCTCTGTCTTCCTTAGAGTAGAAACTCAAGCAAGGAGAGCTGAGTCTGTTTTGACCAATGACAGCGCCGTGTTTGTGCAGCTGTGGATCTACCTGGTGCCACCCAGGCCCCTGCTTCCTGCAGCAGAAGGGATGGAGCTGACCCCTCCACCCGGGTGAGGAGCAGGACTCGAACCCAGGGTGGCCTGTACCGGGCTGAGGTCAAACAGAATGGGAGTTGAGTCTTGGCTCTGCTTTTACTGTGGGGCCCTGGCTAGGTCGCTTAGCTTTTCTATGCCCATTTCCCTCCTGTGTAAAACCATCATAAAAATGGGGACACTGTTCTTAGCTTGTAATCCGGCACCTGATAGGCTTTTGACCTTCCCTGCAGGGGCCTGGTGACCCGCAGGAGTGGCCCTCCTCCCCGTGTGGAACCACTTCAGTCTACTTCTAGCAGTGATTTTTGTATTTTCTCATTTAAGTGTCTCCAGTGGCCAAGTAACAGGAGCCCATTAGGGACGAGGAAACATCAAAAGTTAGCTTTAACAAGATTAACACTTCCTAGAAATCAGCAAACATTTAAAAAAAAAATGGACCTGTGATTTCACTTTAAAATCTGCGCAATAAGCCCGGTGTGGTGGCACACCTATAATCTCAGGTCCTCGGGAGGCTGAGGCAGGAGGATCACAAGTTTGAGGCCAGCCTGGGCAACTTAGTCAGATCCTGTGTCTCAAAAAATAACATAAAAAAGGCGGGGCATATAGCTCAGTGGTAGAGCCACTCGCCTAGAATGTGGTAGGCCCTGGGTTCATTGCCAGCTACTGCCCCCCCCCAAAGATCCGTGACTCATTAGTAAATTCGTGGTATATCTGCATGTGGCACATAGCTGAAGCTCAATAGAACATTTATTTATTCGTTTGTTTGTTTATTTATTTATTTATTTTTGTGGTACTGGGGATGGAACTCAGGGGCATTCTGCCTCTGAGCTACACCCCAGCCCTATTTTTTTATTCTTTATTTTGAAACCGGGTCTCACTGAGTTGCGGAGGGCCTCACTAAGTAGCTGAGGCCGGCCGCGAACCTGTGATCCTCCTGTCTCAGCCTCCCAAGTACTGGGATTACAAGTGTGCGCCACCATGCCTGGCTTTTTATTTTTATAAATAAAAAAAAGCGCCCTGACTGACAATCACATTTTTTTTTTTTTTTTTT
>PVJS01038031.1:0-19603 GCA_004027185.1 Glis glis
CCCCTCCTCTCCCCTCCCCTCCCCTCCCCTCCTCTCTTCTTCTTTCTTCTCCTCTCTTCTTCTGTGTATGTGTTTTACTGGGGATTGAACCCAGAGGCATTCTACCTCGGAGCTATAACCCCAGCCCTTTTTATTTTTTTGTTTTGAAACAGGGTCTCACTAGGTTGCTGAGACTTTGGCTAAGTTGAACCTCTGGCTAAGAGGCTGCTCTTGAACCTGCAGTCCTCCTATCTCAGCTTCCCCAGTACTGGGATTACAGGCATGGGCCGCCACACCTGGCTACAGAATCACTGTCTCTGTGTGAAGCCATTAGCAGACATTGGGTCCAAAAGCCAGGAGTCAGCCTTTATTCTCCTTTGACCTTCATAGCAACTTCCTACCCCATAGAATCTTCCTCCTTATATCTCTTGTATCCACCAGCTCTACTACTTCTGCCACCACTGGGTCACATCTGGTCCCCCTCTGGTTTCCTCACTCCCACCTTGAGCCCGAGTACCCCCCACACCAAACTGCTTTTGTTTAGCTGACCCAAAGCCAACTTGCCTTCAGGCACATTGCCAAAAACCTCTTTGCCTAAGGATCGATTCTCCCAATGACCAACTTACCTAAAATTAAGTGTTCTTGAATGTTTCCAGCTCTATTTGACCTTCCTATAATGTCTTGCCTATTATTTCTGTATTTTAAAGATTTTTAAAACTAACTCATGAAGGCTCATTTGACTTAATTTTGTATTTCTAATAAGTATGTATTACACATGCAGGTTTTTGTGAATGATTATTTTGTATTCTTATGGATATCTTTTTCTAGGTTACTTACTTTCATTAACTTTAAAGATAACTAATACTTAGCCATTGTGTCTAAAGACACTTTCCTCAAAATATAGCTGTCCTAGCAATAAATATTTACGACATTAATTACAATCCATTTTTATGCACTGTGTCATCTTGATCCCTTAACTAAGGGTACATTAATTTTAGATGGAAAATGGGCATCAACTCTGAGTTTTGTGTGATGCATTGTTTTAGTCTGCTTTTCTGTTGCTGTGACCAAAAATACCTGATATGAACAATAGAGAGGAGGAAAGGTTTATTTGGGCTCATAGTTTCAGAGATCCGGTCCATAGTCGGCCAAACTCCAAAGCAGACATCATGGCAGCATGGTGTGTGCTACAGGACAGCAGCTCATCTCCAAACCATAACATGCATATTGTTTTATGAATTAAGGACCCTGAAAAATGATTATTCTTATGTGCAATACTGCAGGTTTGCTGAGTCTCCCCACTGCCAGCACCTGGAGTTGCTCAATGTGTGTGTATTGAGTGACTGCATGAGTGAGATTCTGAGACGAAGCCCTGGTACTGCCATTTGTAGCAAAGTAATTTATCCTGTGATTGAACTGTGTCAACCATCAGGAAGGAAACGTTTGCCTCAAATTTTATACAAGGGAACTGATGGAATAAAATAGACTGGCTTTGGTAGAATGAATGAGCTTTTGATTTGGGAAAGTAGACCAGATTTGTCTGGAGTTCTAAAACAGATCTGGCAAATAACTGGCATGGTGCTGCCACCCCCTACCATGGCCAATGCAGACTTTGCATATTGGTCACTGCATCCTTTTATGTAGAGCAGGGATATGGCCCCAGAATCCTTTTTAACACAGTGCACCAGTCAACTGCTACTGATTTAGCAGTGTTAGCATGTAATGCTCAACTGCCGTCTTTTTCTCTAACTAGGAGCCTTTCTTAACCTGGGATAGTTTTAGGCCTCTCATAAATGAAAGAAGGCTGGACTGGTTAACTTCCCACCATGCCAGAACATTCCCAGCTTTTTGTGCTTGGAGGAGGTATCTTGGTCTCCTCTGGGGAGATTAAAGACATGGTGGTGACATTTCCTAGATAAAGAACTTTTCCACCAACACTGTGTGGCTGTGTCTCCTTCTACAGGGCGTTTGATCTTCTGGGGTATGGAGAACCCTTCTGAGTCATTTGCACTGGAACCCAAAGGAGTTCTGAGGAAGCCCCATCTTCTCCCAGTGTCCAGCTTGGGAAAAATGTAGCCATGGGGCTGGGAAGGATCCCTGGATGGCAGTACAGACTTGTGGGTACTGACCAGCTGGTCACTTAGAGCAAGCGTCCTCCTCACCTGCACTCTGATTTCTCACCTGTAAACTAAAGAGACTGGGTTACATTGGTGGTTCTCAGTGGAGGTGATGCTGTCCCCAGGGACTTTCTGGAAATGTTCGAGGACATTTTTGATTATCGTAAGGATTGGGGGATTGCTACTGGCATTGAGCAGGTGGGGTTAGGGAATGTCAGATGTCTTCCTATGGGCAACACAACCTCACTCAACGCATAATTTTCCTGTGACCTGTGGAATTTCCAAATGCCCCACAGGATATGCATGTAGTAAAAATCCCATTTATAGTCAACCAAATCAACAACCTAACTCTGTTTTATATGTACAGGCACAGCATTTTTTGCATGGTTTTAGTACCTGTTGAATTTTCTAGGAATGCAATTACGATGAAAGTCGAGGGATGATTTGTTCCTTTAGGAATCGTTCATCATTTTGGAAAACTAATAACCAGTGGCAATGTGGAACCTGTATTTGAATGGCTAGTGCAACCCACCTGTGTCAATATGACTTTCAAAAATTATACATGCAAGGGATTTACAGATTTTATAAATTTCATTTCAGGATGGTAAGGTGGTACTACCAACGATTTGTTGTAAAAAAGGTGTGTTGGGTCTGATTGGGCTAAAAACCACTGGTCTAAGCATCCCCAAAGGTCCTTTTAAACTCCAACTCCCTCTGAGTCTGTGAGAGTCAAGAGCAAATTCAGATGGCTGAGAAGTCCATGAAAATGGAAAAAATTCAGCAGTGGAAATAAGTCAAGCAAACTAACATTGTCAAACTGAGCAGTGTCTGCTGCTGGGAGTGACCGCTGCTGCATAACCCAGGTACTAGAGAGAAGGTCTTGATTTGGGACTCTGTGTCCAAACAGGTTCAGGATCAGAACTCCCTAATTATGTAACCTCAACCTCATGATTTTCTTTACTGTTGTTAGGTGTTATGGAGTGAATATTTGTATTACCTCAACATTAATATGTTGAAATCCAAATCTGCAATGTGATGGTATTGGGGTATGGAATTCTTGGGGTGGGGGAGTAATGGTAATGAAGTCATGAGGTCATAGTTGAGCCCAATGAATGGGATTAATGCCTTTATAAGAAACATGAAAAGAGATGAGTTCTCTCTCACCCATGTGAAGATAGGAGAAATTGACTCTACCAACCAGGAAGCAGGTCCTCACCAGACATCAGATCTGTTGGTGCTTTGATCTTAGACTTCCAAAACCTCCAAAACTATGAGTAAGAAATGTGTCAGCCACCAAGTCTATGGCATTTTTGTTATAACAGCCTGAACTGACTAAGATAGGAAGGTATCTACCTCCATTATGTGCCTACTGGGTACAGAAGCATTCCTCATAGCTCCTTTCCTTTTATTCGGAGTTCTTCCTCTTGCCTTGTTTTCATGATGCAATTTTAGTGGAATTAAACTTGAACAGCTCCAAATTATATAATTAATTACATTCAGCTTCAATTACAATCGCTAATTGATCCAAGCCTGCTAGCACAACACTTTCATTATTTGGCACACAATTATTGAGCGCCTACTTTGTGCTGGGAATAGAGCAGGAAATGGTCAATTTTTCCTGGGGAGGAAGGTGGGGTTGTCAAGAGAAGCCTTCTAAGGACAGCTGTCGAGGATTTGGTGGGGGAGGCGACAGGTGGGCAAGCCCTGCTGGCCTTCCAGCTGACTTGTGAATGTGCTTGTGCTGAACATCTCAAGTGGGCCACACTCTGGAATTGGGTAGGTTGGTTTTGGCACCAGGTGCCACATGCTGTACTCTAGGTCTCTCTAGGTTTTCTCTTTTATTTATTCTTAAATAATAGTTAAAAGGTTAATAGATACAAGCCAGGCATGGTGGCGTGCCTGTAGTCCCAGCAGCTCAGGAGGCTGAGGCAGAAGGATCACTTGAAGCTAGGAGTTTGAGACAACCTGGGCAACACAGTGAGATCCCCATCTCAAAAACAAAACAAAACAAAACAAAACAAAATGTTTAATAGATACAATGAACATCTGCCACTCTAGGTACTCCAACTCTCTCTAGTCTTCTCATGCCTAACCCTCTTTTGGGGCTCGTCAATCCCTACTGCACCATGATCCAAGGCCTTGCTATTCAAACCTGAACATGCATTTGGATCACAGAGTCTCTTGGTAAGTGTAGAGCCTGATGCAGCTGGTCTGGGGTGGGGTCTGAGGCTCTGCATTGCTGACAAGCTCCCAGGTGATGTCAATGCTGCTGGCCTGTAGACCTTATTTTTAAGTTGCAATGGCTAGGGCCATTAGACCAGCCTTCTTTTGGGAGTTGTCATTCCTTGATGGAGAAGCCAAAGCAAGATTATTAAATGTTGAGTCTCTAAGTTCATTAGGGATGCTCTAGCAAAGTGCCATAAACTGGGTGGTATAAAGACACTAGAAATTTCTTACAGTTCTAGAGGCTGAGAAGTGCAAGATCAAGGTGCCGGCAGATTCAGTGTCTAGCAAGGGCCCATTTCCTGGCTCATAAATGGTGCCTTTTGCCACGTCCTCACATGGTCGAAAGAGCAAGCTAGTCTTTGAGGTCTCTCTTATAAAGGCACGTATCTCAATCATGAAGGCTTCATGCTCATGACCTAGTCACCTCTCAAAGGCCTCATCTCCTAATGCCACCACCTTGGGGGTTAGGATGGCAACATATGCATTTCAGGGACACAAACATTCAGACCCGATCACTGGGCTTCTGACATGGTGCTTGGCAAGGAGATTGTATTGTCCTGGTTCTCCTACAATGGGACAATTACTGTCTCAGGCACCGAGGATACTGGGGATTACACTCTTTCTTTCCTTCTGTGTTCTCTTTTTGGAGCCGGTCATGTTTTCTTATTTCTCTTAGAAGTAGTTGTGTTAAGTAGCTCACCAAGTGAGTTTAGATGTGGTAAGGAAGATGATATGGCCCACAGGTAGGTTAGGCATTTGTAAAGTGATTTATTCCAGTCTATTTAAGAGGAGCTGGGCCCTAATCCCCTTCCCCCCCAAAAGGAGACAAAGGTAAAAACAAAACAAAATAAATAAAGGCACTTGGGGTAGGGAGGGCAGGCTGTTGTAATACTGTGCAAACAAATAAATTGCATTACAATATGATCTGCTTCCTACATGTTCCAAGGCAAACCCAGGGTTGCCGGGTGATCCTATATTCACTTTGCCAGGGATATGGGTCTGCTTAAGGGTCAGAGGACCCTTCGGGAAACCAGCCCACCAAAATGGAGAGTCCTACTCCCAGAGTCCTTTTTTCTGCCTCAGTCTCTTCCCCCTCTGGCTCTGCTTTCCTCCTTGTCCTTTGTCTCTCTTAAGCTTCCAATAAAACCAAGGAATCTAGCTGCTAGGCAATCAAAGAGGAAAGAGGGGTTGGCAATTGAGCTGTTTCTCAAAGAGGAAAGAGAAGAACTGCAATCATATCTATTGTCATCCCAGCCCCATCTGATCAGGCTCATCAGTCTGAGAGTCCCGGGAGCTGTGCTCCCCCTTCTCCTCCAGGCCTCTTCCTTCCTGCTCAGACTCTGAAGCAAGTGCTGCTTCTCTTCTCATAGGTCATGCCTTTCACCGTCCCCTGCCCCGCCTGCCTGGGCTCCCCGCATGGAGCTCCAGAGACATATTTGAAGTCTCTCACAGTGAAGCTGGGGTCAGAGAGGCTGTTGGAGCTCCTCACTTGAGACTGAAGTCCCTTTGGCCAGGGGGAGAGATTTCATTCCAGACATTTCTTGGACGACAGGCTGAATTCTGGGTGTTTCTGTGGAGAGGGCATCTTGCCCTTGAAGCTGTTCAGCTGTGCAGGCATCTCTGGGATAGCCTGGTCCTTGGTCAGTTTGAGTCACTGTTTTACCTTCTTGGAGACATTTTCCTGGTAAACTTCTAACACCATATACAGCTGGGTGGCATTCTCATTCCTCTCTGCTAGGAAGCCCTCCAGGGAGGGTAGTTCCACCATGACTTCTGTGCACAGCAATCCCTGGGTCCCCTGTTCCTGAACCATGCTGGAGCAATGGGGAAGCTCTGAGACCATAAACCTAACCACACTGTGTGACCACTTCTTGTCTGCGCTGGCTTCTAGTCCAGAGGAACCTCTACTTAGAAAATGGTTCCACGTATCCTTGACTTCATGACTGTACACTTCTGAGAGTGGAACGAGGAAGAGGGTGGAGGGATCTTTCTCTAGGACCCAGTGATGTCCCAGTTTTCCTCCCTGTCTCCCTCTTAATTGTGTGTGTGTGTGTGTGTGTGTGTGTGTGTGTGATAGTAGAGGTTGGGATAAAGCAGGTGGTAAAGTAGGGAAGAATCTTGCTCTTATTCATGTTTTCCTCCCAAATCCTTTGCTTATATTATGCATATATTCCATTCCCTTAAGACAGGTCAAAATAACTAGCTTTTTTTGTTTGTTTTTGTGGTGCTGGGGATGGAACCCAGGGCCCTGTGCTCAATAGGCAAGTGCTTTACCACTGAGCTACATCCCCAGCTACCTAGCTTTTTGAAATCAAAAGCCAGGTAAGAGGCCGGGCGTGGTGTCGCACACTTGTAATCCCAGTACTTTGGGAGGCATACACTGGAGGATCCGGGTTCGCGGCCAGCCTCAGCGCTCTCCCTCCCTCCCTCTCTTTCTCTCTCTCTCTCTCTCTCTCTCACTCTCTCTCCTTAGCGAGGCCCTCCGCAACATTGTGAGACCCGGTTTCAAAATAAACTATAAAAAATAGGGCCGTGGGCGTAGCGCGGAGGTAGAACGCCCCTGCGTTCAATCCCCGGTACCGCAAAAAAAAAAAAAAAAAAAAGCCAGGTGAGACTTTTCTCCATTCCAGGCCCCACCTTCTGCACAGAAAAGCCTGTGGGTTGCTGCTTGATGGTGGGGTAGGGGAGAGGAAAGTGAAAAAAGGAAATGAGAGAGAGGAGAGGAATCTCATCACTGAATAGTGAGAAATTCTCAATGTCATAAATATATCAAATCTTTGACTTGATAAAGATCTACAGTGAGGTATTTCTGATTTTTCCCTTTCCTTCCTTCCTTCCTTCCTTCCTTCCTTCCTTCCTCCCTCCCTCCCTCCCTCCCTTCCTTCCTTCCTTCCTTCCTTCTTTTTTCTTTTTGGTTTTCTTTTGGCTTGTGGGAGACCAACTACCAAAGGGTGCTTCCCATTTCCTTTTTGCCCAGCCAGAGGCCATGCCTTGCTCTGATCTAGCGGGGCGCTGCTTTGAACGTCCACACTCTCAGCTGTGGTTTTAGGTGGGCCTTGGGTCCGTGGCAGGCTCTCCCTTTCTGTGTCTTTCCAGGCCTGCTTCCAACTTGCAGCAAAGTCCATGGGAGTCAGGCAGGATGGGTAAGGTGGCCCACTAGGACTCTCTGCTTCTACTTCACAGTTATTTGGAAGTTTAGGCATCTTCTGTCTTCAGATTATGCCGACGGTGTGGCTTTTGTGTAGTCTTATTTTTCCTTCTTGTTCTCTATTATTTTGAGGGGACTATCAGGAGACAGAACCAGGGTGGCGGCCATGTTTCCACAAAGCGAGAGTCCCTGGAAGTTGCCGGCCAGAGTGAGTAAGAAGTAAAAGGGAACCCTTTAATATCCCGAAGACAAAAGAACCCTCCCAAGTCAGAGGACATCTACCCCTCCCCCAACAAAAAGAATCCATTAAAGCCTGGACTTGGCTATGTTGTACGGGCAGAAAAAGGCTCCTTTGAGCTAGGATCTGATAAACCACTCCAAGACTACTAACATGAATAGGGGGAAATGAATAAATCTACACAGAGTTATAAAAACCAGAAAACTAGATCCAGCATGCCTCAACTGATAAAAGTTACTCCCTGAAAAGCCACCACGAGGCAGAAAAAACCTGTAAAACACTTCTCCAAACTGAATTAAACAGACTTGGACCAGCAGTTTGGGCTATGAAAGCCCACCAGGAATCAGAAATTCAAAAACTAAGAACAAAAATGGACAAAAACAGAACCTTTCTCTTTAGCTATGACTTTCAGAATCATGTTAACATTTCATATACTCAAAAATAAATAATTCAAGCCAACTAGGATGTGAGGGAACCCAAAATGGGATATAAACAGTAACAGATGAACCTAACTCTATTACAACTAAATAATATAACCCACTGAAGGGTAGGAAAGGAAACAAACCTAACAAATAACTTAGGGAAACAGAATCTTGGCTATGTGCTTTAAAGCTACAGATAAAAAAAAAAAAAACTATACGCAAATCAATATTTAGTGATACTAAATACTAACAGTTTAGTTAGTAAATTTATTTTTCACAGGGGATTTGGGGTAGAAATGTTGAATCTGCTAGAATTGAATAAGTGAAATATAGATTAATAAATAAAGATTAAGGAATCATCAAAGGAAGATTAAGGATACCGATAGCCAGGTTTCTTACTGTCAGAGAAAGACATTACAAGAAGGCAAGGGGAATGCTAAAATAAACCCTGAAATTGATTAGAAGAATCGATATTAACTAATAGTTACTAGTAAGTATATGGATAGGTGGATAGATATATGTATACATACATAAATGGGGGGTTCATTCCTAACTGAGTTAAGAAGGCCTAGAAGCAATGGTAATAGTATTTTAACAATGTTAATTTACCAATTTTGATAATTGTCCTATGGTTATGTAAAATGTCAACATTTGGAGAAGTTGGGTGAAAGGTATACAGGAAGTCATGCTACAAAATCTTTTTGTAAATATGAGACGTTTTAAATGAAAAAATAAAAAATAAACTACACGAAAGCAAATTTGAAAAGCACAGGATAAGTATAAAGAAGAAACGTCCCATAATTTTATTGCTGAGAGAAAACTCACTCTTATCATTTTGTTATATTTTTAGTTGGGTCTTGATTTTTTCCCCTTAAATAATTTATTTTTTCTTGCCTTCCACTGTCTCCCACTACAGCATAGGGACATTGCCTCCTTTTTAATGCATATTTATATAACATTTTAATCAAATAAATGTAATAAATGATATAAGTATTTTAAAAAGAGATATTTCACTCTCTTCTAGAAATGACAAAATTTGACAAAGTATCTTTTTTTTGGTACTGGGGATTGAACCCAGGGGCATTCTATCTCCAAGCCATACCCCAGCTCTTTTTAAAAATTTATTTGTTTTGAACCAGGGTCTTGGTAAATTGCTGAGGTTGGCATCAAACCTGTGATTCTCCTATCTCAGTCTCCCAAGTACTGAGATTAAGGCACCCGGCTTGACAAAGTATCTTTAATGCACCTGCACTTTTGTGTTTGTGTTACATTCTACCTATCTAGGCCAGACTTGAGCTATCTTTCCATTTTAAAATGTCCAATTTCTTAAAAAAAGGGGGGGCTGGGTGGTGGCGCACACCTGTAATCCCAGTACTTGGGAGGCTGAGACAGGAGGACGCAGGTTCCCGGCCAGCCTCAGCTACTTAGTGAGGCGCTCCACAACTTAGTGAGACCCTGTTTCAAAATAAAGAATAAAAAATAGGGCTGGGGGTGGAGCTCGGAGGTAGAATGCCCCTGGGTTCATTCCCCGATACCACACACACACACAAAAAAGGAGTCTATAGTGACTGTTCTGGAACACTAAATTGTGTTCCTCCAAAATTCATAGGTTGAGATCCTAATCTCCAATGTGACTCTATTTGAAAGCAGGATCTTTAGGGAAATAATTAAGGTTAGATGGGGCCCTAAGAGTGGGGTGCTAATCCAATAGGACTGGCCTTATTAAAATAGAATGAGGCATCAGAAATCTCTATTTCCGCACACAGAAGAAGACCACGCGAGGACATGGTAAGAAGGCCACTGTGCACAGGAAGAAAGCCCTCACCAAGGTCAAGGTGCACTGGGCATTGGTGTCAGGTGAGAAAACAAGTTTCTGTTGTTGAAAGCCACTTAGTCCATGGGATTCTATAACAGCATCCCAAGCCAACAGCTGCAGTGACCCTCCTCATGCCTCTCCCTATTGCCTGTCAAGATGGAACCTCTCCTGATTTCAGGGTTCTCCAGAAGGGCTCTTCTGATATCACTTCCTCCTACTCCCCTGGGGACATCCTGCCCTGGAGTGAGATCTGTCCCCACAGTGCTTCCCTATGCACCAAGAGTGGTCCTGCCTCTGGGCCTTTGGACGTGTAGTTCTTCCTTTGTAGGTTCAGCTCCTCCCCTTTCTACCCCTCATGCCCTATCTCCATGAAGTCATCTCAGACTCTCTGGTCCACACTACTGCCAGCCTTCTCTGATTTCCACCCTGCCATACAGTTGCTCACAGAAGTAAACACAGCCACAGGGGCCAGGCTGCATTGTCTGCTAATTGTAGTGTGTGTGAGTCTTTGCAACAGCTTACTGTTCTGAGAGACATTCTGAGAAATGTGTTGTTCAGTGATTTTCTTGTGTGAACATCATAGAGTGGATTTACACAAGCCTAGATGGTAGAGCCTACTATACACCTAGGCTATATGGCAGATATATTTATATATCTATATCTAATCTATATCTATATATATCTATATCTATGTCTATATCTATCTATATCATGATATAGCCTATTGCTCCTAGGGCCATGATGATAAAAACAACATGAGATTAAATCAAAGAGCAAGAGAAAATGATGCAATCAAGAGAATCAGTAAAAAACAAGATATATGAGACTCCTGCCAACACAACATGCACACTGTTTCATGGCAAAATGTTTTTTATAATAGGAGTATAAAATAATGATAAAAAGAGTAGTACAGTAACTACATAAACCAGTAACATAGTCATGTATTATCATAATCAATTATTCTGTCCTCTCCATAATTGTATTGCTGTACTCTTCTGTGACTGGCAGTGGAGTATGTTTGTTTACACCAGCATCTCCACAACAGGGGAGTAATGTGCTGTGCTTGTCCTCATGATGGCTACAGTGTCACTAGGGGATGGGAATTCTTCAACTCCACTGTAACCTTGTAGGAGCATGCAGTATTTGTGGTCCATCATTGACTGAAAGGTCATTGTGAGGTGCACGACTGTAGCTATAACTTAATAACTTTTAATAACTTACTACTTTATGGGAAGGAAGGAAGGAAAGGGGAATTGGACATTTTGAGGAATGTTGTCAAATATGCAGCAGGAGTGACACCACAGTCCCCCCACCCCCTTGCTCTGAGCAGACAGCATTAACTGACCATGGCAAACACAGCCTCCAACCCAGAGCTCCAGGTGGCCATTACCAGTTGGTCCAGGTTTGCTCATGAGACAAAGGCCTATTTGCTTTTCCTCTTCTTTGTGGCAGGCGTTTTGCAATGCACTGATTCAATACTCGCATTTCACATAGACTGAAGTCAGCTGCAGGAGTGGTTATTATTACTAGGGATATACGTCATGCGACTCAACAGTGGATGCAGGGGCTTAACTCAGGTCTTTCTGAGATAAGCCCTGTCCTTTTCCCCATGCACCATGTTGCCATCTTGATGGGCAGGGCCACGTGACTTCTGCTTTGGTTGAACCCCCCCTTCATCCCCCTCAGTGTCTTACTGAGTGTGGCAGGTGCGGAGGCCTGCATATTGTTCCCTGAAATGCCCCTCCTGGTCCTCCTGCTGGTGCATTCATTGCCTCTACTTGGATGGCCCCCTTGGTCCCATTCACCACCTGTGCATGTCCCACTCAGCAGCCAAGGCAAACTTCAGATCCTACTTGCTTTGTGAAGCCATTCCTGAACCTGCACGCCCCCCACCCTGCAGCAGCGTGGCTCTGCCTGCCTCTCAGTGCCTACACTCCTGGCACCTGCCATGGTGCGTCAGTGATTTGAGTGCTTATCACTGTCAGTAGACTGGAAGCCACAAGAGGTGAGATCCTACGGCAGCTCCTTCTCTGATTCCCCCACAGTATCTAGCATAGGGTCTTAAAGATAGGAGGTGTTCAACTAACATTTGTTTGTACGGAATTGCCATAGTTGGATTAAAATTCTGGCTTTGCCTTCTACCTGCTGTGTGAGTTTTGGGGACAAATCACTTGTCCTTTCTATTCCTCTGTAACATGAAAATAATAATGGTACCAACTTCCTACCCTCTTAGTGTTAATGAGGATTGAACTTAGCCCAGTGCTTGGCATACTAAACACTTAATAAATTAGCTATAATTATTATTATTATTATCATCATCATTATCATCTATTTTTGCTATTTTCTCACTATCTCAAAGAAACCTTTGTCTTCAACAAGTATAAGCTGTGCTAAGAATAGTTTAAGGAGATTGTATATTTTGACATTAAACATTTTCCTTTAATTCTCTTAGGTAGTATCTGTAACAAGTTTCCCAGTTTTGGTTTCTGATTCTGATTAAATTTCCAATCCACTGCCTTGCACATAGTAAACAGTTTCTACATGCTACATAGTGTTAAGTACTTTAACATCCTTTAAAAAAATTGAATTCTCACAACTCCCTGTTTTGCAGACGAGGAAACTGAGGCAGAGAGAGGCTAAGTGCCTTGCTGGAGGACTTGGCTGGATTATTAACCTGTGCTCTCTGGCTCTGGGGCACGTTGTCTCTTGATTCCTGTCTCCTCAGTAGAGTTTAGAAAAATGTTATGCACCGGGCAAACAAATGCCTGATAAATGATTTAAAATGATGGCAAATTTTATGCTCATGCCTGGTTCCTTGGTCTCCTTCCCTCTCCCCCCTCTCTCCCTCCTGCTCTGTGATAGTGAAAGGCCTGGTGACTTAAAGCCACTGTTACAGAATGTTAAGTAAACAGCCCCGTCCACCAAGATGAGAAAATGGAACAGGGCATCAGGGAAGGAGATTTCACTGCTGTCAGGCCCTGTGGCCGCCTGCCTGGCCCTGCCCGTGGTCACTGTGGATGCAGAGGCTGCTCTGACCCGGCTCTTCCATGCGTGTCCAGAATTGTTGCTGCCACCCTGGCGTCTCTCCTGGGGCCCTTCGCAACGGGTTCCGAGGCTCAGAGGATTGTAGTGTCAGCAAGACAGGCCCTGGCGCCTCCTCCCTGGTTTTTGCACGTCACTCTTCCCCTTAAACCAAGGCTCAGCTCCGACCTCCCCCAAACCTGCGGTGACCCTATCTGAACTAGCTTCTGGTTTTGTGCAGAACGGTAGCTCCCCCACAGCTGCTCACTGGGGTCGCAAAGCCGGGCTAGCGCATCAGAGCCCTGTACCCTCAGCCCAGCGGCCTGGGAATCTACACCACACACACATGTCACACAGTGTCTGCATATTAATCTCACAGAAATATATTTTTGTTTCCATAAAGAAATTCAAAGGCATCTGTTTTTTTTCCCTCCCAGAAACACACAGCTCTTTTATATTACTCTTATGACTTCTGAATAGGACGAAGAAACAAGTAGTCTTTACCCACTCCGAAACTCATTCCACTTGGTCTGGGTGGAGCTAATCCTGCCCCCAGCCCCATCCACAGCAGAAGTGGGGATAGGGCTCAGGTTTTGCCTGTCTAATCATCTCATTCCCCTGGTCATGTGATTGGGGGAAGGGAATGCTGCATGAGTGATTTGGACCAATCAGAGTCCTCTCTGAGACTTTCTGCTCCCAATAGCTAGGAAGAGTAGCTCCTTTGGAGCTAAACTGGACTTGGGCTGCTGGCAGCTAACTATTTCTAGAAATAATTTCTCATCCTGAATGAGAAATGGCAAAGGAGGTAGAGGCCTGGTGACGTTAATTGAGCTCCTGAATCTCACTATGCCAGCAGTCGGTTTATTCCTGCATTCTGGGGTTATGTAAACAAGAAGCCCCCCCCTTTTTTGCTTAAGTTGGGTTCAGCCGGGATTCTGTCCCTTGTCTCTGAAAAGTCCTCATATAGGAACCAAAATTCTGGAAACCTCTATCACATGCCAGGCACTGTGCTATGCAATTTATTTATTTATTTATTTTATTTATTTATTTTTTTTGCAGTACCGGGGATTGAACCCAGGGGTGTTCTACCTCCACGCTACACCCCCGGCCCTATTTTTTATATTTTATTTTGAAACTGGGTCTCACGAAGTTGCGGAGGGCCTCACTAGGTAGAGAGAGAGAGAGAGAGAGAGAGAGAGAGAGAGAGCTGAGGCTGGCCGCGAACCCGGATCCTCCGGTCTCTGCCTCCCAAAGTACTGGGATTACAAGCGTGCGCCACCACGCCTGGCTGTGCTATGCAATTTAAATATATTATTTGTTTTAATCTTTTGTTTAAGGAACTTTCATGGTACCTCAGTTGTACAAACTGGGAAAAGGAGGTTCAGACAGGTCAGTAAATTTCTCATGAGCAGAGAGCAAGTGGCAGAGAAGCCCTGTGCTTTCTGCCCTGAGAACCTGTAACTCACCATCTTTGCTAGTCATTGGCATTTGGGTTCACACCGCCTAGCATTATTTCACTTTCTAATAAACTTATCTCTGATTAATCCATCTAAATTGTAAGACCCCAGTTGGACATGTTGGTGCATGCCTGTAATCCCAGTACTTGGGAGGCTGAGACAGGAGGAATGCAGTTCTGAGACCAGCCTCAGCAACTTAGCAAGACCCTGTTTCAACATAAAAATTAAAAAGGGCTGGAGTGTAGCTTGAAGGTAGAATGTACCTGGTTCAATCTCCAGTACCAAAAAAAAAAAAAAACCAACAACAAACATACAAACTAAAAAAACCCTGTAATATCCCAAGATCAAGGAACATGACCTATGTTCTATTTGCTGTCACTACCACACAGGCCCACAGCACCTAGCACTGGACAAGGCACAACATCAATCCTGAACAAACCCTTGCTGAATCCTTGACGTAGCAATGCCCTTCACAGAAGGCTTCTCAAGGCTTTCTATAACCTGAGTTATGGAAAAGGAGACATGGGGCAGAGGGTGTGGTTGCATCTGTACAACTAAACACGATCTTTGCCACCACTACCACTCAGTTCTCCCCAGGAGCTGATTCCAGTAAGTCTCCATCATCCCTTCATTCAATATGCATCCATTCTTATACCAAAAACTCTTCTGAACATTTATCATATACCAAACATATTGCAAGACTCAGGACACTAAGTGTATCAGATCCAGTTCTTGCCCTTAAGGATCTTATTTGTAATTGCCTTTTAATTACTCTGAAGCAAATTTCCCAAAGCTCCTGCAACTTGCTATTAGAACTGTAGCCCACCACCCTGGATAGTCAGTCCATCACTGGCGCTCAAGCATTGTCCAGGAGAGGAACATCATTCCCTGTGTTGATTATCATCAGCCAACTGGGTCCCATTTTACACAACAGGACTGGCACAGTGCACAACTCCAGGGAACATCATTCACATAGATTAATGACACTCTCAGAAACTGAGCAGGGCTCAGCCTATGCAGCTGTGCACGGTGGCCCTGAGAGCCCAAAAAGGACCCATTAGTGCTACCCCCTCCCAGTCACAGTCATTTGTGGAACACTGTACAGTTTACAGGGAATTTCACCTACATTATCTTAGTTGAACTGAGAGATTCTATTTTGGTTCCCATAATGCAGTCTCTCTCCACTGCCCTTCACCCCATGGGACTCTCTGTTGGTTCCATGAGCTCCCTGGAGCCCCCTCTCTGATCATGACAGCCAACTGAACTGGTGACAATTACCAAGCACCAAGTCACATTCTCAGCTCCGGGCTTTCTTCCACCCCGCAGCGTTTACCTGGAATTAGCAGCAGTCGTGGCTCAGCAGAGGTGACTGTGCTGATATTAGGAACACATTCCTTGTTTGTCTTTTCAGCCCAGAAATCCTGTCAGTGAGGAGAAGCGATAATAACATGTTATTAAGTTCTTTCTGGGTAATGTAATTCAGGAGTCAGGAGGCAGTTTGGTCATTTAGGTCTCTGAAAAGCTTAGAATAATTTCCCGTGTCATTATCCCCCATTTTAAAGAGCCAGGCTCCAATATCTAGATCTATATTTGGCCCCTCCTGTGGATGTAGATAGATATGCATGTAGCCTCAGATGTGCACATGTGAACAGGTGTGTGGATGTGCACATCTGTACAGAAGCACAGGGGTGTGGGAGGTGTATATAGAAATCGACACAAGCTCTGACCTATTTAGAGCTCTCTGTGTGTGCATAGCATAAAAACTCCCCCTTTCTTAGCATTATGGCCTCAATAACCTAGGTTTTCAGGAATTAAGTTTTTAAACCTGGCTGCTCCCTTGACATGTTGTGAGGTCTCCAGTTTTGATTACCATTATAGCAATTATTATGCAAAAGACATAAGAGTCCTGGTTATGAACACCCATCCATGGTGTGTGGCACCAGCCCATGTGACAGCATTTCAGTCAGTGGTCCTCTCTCTAATTCCCTTTCCAAGTCCCTAGTGCCTAGGAACCATAGAGCTTATTGTTTCAGTCAGCATTCTCACTGTTGTGACCCCAAAGACCCTGACAACAACAAGTTAGAGGAAGGAAGATTTATTTGCTCACAGTTCTGGAGATTTCAGACGTTCAGTCCATGTTAGGCTGGGTGAAGTCAGGGGAGCTCAGGGGATGGTGCAGGGAACAGAGAGAGAGAGTGTGTGTGTTCAAGGGCTCTGTTCTCACATCATGGAGGCCAGGTACAAAGAGATAGCTCATGAAAGGGGTTTATGGACACATACACAGTCCCCAAAGCCATGCCCCTGGTGACCCACCTCCTCTGGCCACACCCCATCTGTCTAGGTCACCACCTAGACACCATTACAATGGATTCATCTACTGATGAGACTAGAATCCTCACAATCCAATCTCATCACCTCTGAACATTAATACATGAGCTCTTCAGGGGATATTCTATATCCAAACCATAACACTTATGATTCTATCAGAAAAAGCCTGTCTCGTGGGCACCAATTATTTATTTTCCCTTGTCCTTGGTGCTCAGATACTGCCATCAGGAAAGGTGTGTATATGGTGTGCAGGCATCTCCCTTGTTAGTGAACTCGGTGCTTTGATTGTAGACCATAGAATTTCCAACCTGGAAGGAACCTGTGGGATTATGCGAGTCAGCCCCTCCTTGGCACAATGGAGAAAGGATGGTCAGAGCGGGCAATAATGGTCCAAGTTCCTGGAAGTCATGGCAAAGCCACGAGGAGAAGCCAGGCCTCCTGAGCCTCCCCCAGGGATATTCTGCTATCTTGTCTCAGTCCCTAGGAAGGTCACTTTACTCACCCCAAGTACGCTCTTCCTGTGTTTTCTTATGGTGGGGATGGGACCAGAGCCTGGGCCTGGTGTCAGCCTAGTACACCCTAATCAGCTCTTTGGAAGTGACTCTGGGGCAGTGCTAGTAGCTCAAATACCAAACCCTGGCTTCCAGCCACAGCTGTGCCAGATCACTTTGGGAAGCTTCTTCAAGCCCTCTGTTCTCCTTTGGTCATCTGCAGATTGGAAACAGTAGTGATATTTAACTTCCAGGGTTGCTGTGAGGTGTTAATTAAATTAACGCACCTAAGGTACCTGATGTATTTTACATTTTTTTTTTTTTTCGGTTCCGGGGATTGAACGCAGGGGCGTTCTACCTCCGCACTATGCCCCCAGCCCTATTTTTTTATGCTTTATTTTTGAAACCGGGTCTCATGAAGTTGCAGAGGGCCTCACTAGGTAGAGAGAGAGAGAGAGACAGGGAGAGAGAGAGAGAGAGGAGAGAGATAAATCACGCCCGTGCGCCCGCGCATGCGCGCTGAGGTTGGCCGCGAACTCGGATCCTCCGGTCTCCGCCTCCCAAAGTACTGGGATTACAAGCGTATGCCACCACGCCCGGCCTGTATTTTACATTTTGGTCATTACTGGTAACCTTCACCTGCTCTACAGCATCTTCATCTTGTCCTCACTCACTAGACTTTTCCACTTGTCCTCACTGGACTCTTCATCTCCCATTTAGACATGGACTTTTAACCCTGCTGGGTAAGTTGGTGTTGCCATCTATAACTCTGCCTCCTCCAGCCAAGGGAATTTCACTCACCCCCATGGCTCCAAACCTATATCTTCTGCTTCTGTTTACATGAGTGTCCTGCAGGTCACTAATTAGCTTCATTCATTCACTCATTCATTCATTCATTCATTTGCATAAGTATTTACTGAGTAGCTCTCATGTACCAAACACTATTCTAAGTGCTAGGGATTTATGGGCCAACAAAAAGACTTCAAATCTTTGCTCTTGTGGAGTTATAATCCTAGCTGGGGAAATGGAATCTCAAATTGTGACAAATGCTGTCAGGAGACATTAGAAAAGGGAGATAGGGGATTCTGGAGTGAGGGCAGAAGTTGTAATTTTAAATAAGAAAGGCCTCATTGGTGAGATGACATTGAACACAAAATAGATGGGGAAGCCCATGGCATTTCAGGCAAAGGAAACATCAAGGAAATTCACCCTTGCGCTGGGATGTGGTTGGTGTGTTTGATACTGGACAGCCAGAAGGGCTGGAATCCAGTGTACAAAGGGGAAGGAGGGAGATGGAAAGTCAGAGAAGTGTTAGGGATGGGAAAAGGCTGATCCTGTAGTGGGTTGTGGGCTATTGTGAGAGCTGGCTACTACTTACTGTAACATAAAGGAATCCAATGAAGGACTTTGGTGGGACATATCACATAAGCGACTCAATATAACTTATGATTTAAGGGAATCATTCCAACAGCTGCACCAAGAGTAGATTTAGGGGACAAGAATGGAAGTAGGGAGGCCAGTTGGAGGTCACTACAGTAAGCTAGGGACCATGCGGGGCTGTGGACATCATGCTCTGGATGAATTTTAAAGGCAGAGCCAATAGATTGTTCAGGCCTGGATGAGGGGTGGTGAGACAAAGAGAGGAGTCAAAGATGACTGCTAGGTATGTGGCCTGGGCCACTGGTAGATGGTGGTGTGTTATTAACTGGTATAGAGAAGACTATGGGGGAGGGGTTCTTATTTTTCATGAGAGGAGGAGTCAGGAGTTTGATTTGGACACAGTTTGAGATGACTTTTAACTATCCAACTGGAGACTCTGAGTAGGGGAGAAGTTGGAGCTGGGAATATAAATTTTGGATCCTCAGAGTAGAAATGATTGAAAGCCAGGAGGCTGTACCAGATTGTGTGTGGATGGAGATGGACAGAGAAGGCCTGAGGACTGAGGCCAGAGCAGTCCAAAGCTAAAAGGCAGGGGAGATGAGCTGGAACACACCAAAGGAATAGCAAGGAAGGTCCTAGAAGGCAAGTGCAGCAAGCGTCTCAAATAAGAGGGATGACCATTTTTGGTGAATATTGCTAATAGTATAAATTTAAGCCAGTGTGGTAGCACATGCCTATAATCCCAGTACTTGGAAGGCTGAGACAGGAGGATCGCAGGTTTGAGGCCAGCCTCAGAAACTTAGTGAGGGCCTCAACAACTTAGTGAAACCCTATTTCAAAATAAAAAATAAAATAAAGTTGGAGGTGTAGATCAGAGGTAGAATGGTCCTGGATTCAATCCCCAGTACACACACACACACACACACACACACACACACACACACAGAGAGAGAGAGAGAGAGAGAGAGAGAGAGAGAGAG
>PVJS01038032.1:0-19595 GCA_004027185.1 Glis glis
GAGGGAGGGAGGGGGAGAGAGAGAGAGAGAGAGAGAGAGAGAGCGAGCTGAGGCTGGCCTCGAACCTGGATCCTCTGGTCTCCGCCTCCCAAAGTACTGGGATTACAAGCGTGCGCCACCACTCCCAGCTTCTATTTTTTATTTTTGAAACAGGGTCTCACTAAGTTGCGGAGGGCCTCACTAAGTAGCTGAGGCTGACCGTGAACCTGCAATCCTCCTGTCTCAGCCTCCCAAGTACTGGGATTACAAGTGTGCGCCACCACGCCCAGCTTAGGTGTTCTACTTCTGAGCTATACCCCCAGCCCTTTTAATTTTTAAATTTTGAAACAGGGACTTGCTAAGTTGCCAGGGTTTGCCTTGAGCCTATGATCCTCCTGCCTCAGCCTCCCAAGTATTTTATTTTATTATTTTTTGCGGTATGGGGATTGAACTCACTCAGTACTGGGGATTGACTCCTCAGATAGGGGAGTAAAGGTGGCCTTGGCTTCCACCAGCAGCCTAGAAAACCAGCAATCCCAGCCCCAGCCAGTCACACCCTTCTGGCTACCTGCTCAGTCCAACAGGGCTGGAGCCTCAAATACCACAGACACCATAGCTACTAAAAATTCCGGTGGGCCAACTGGAAAGGAAGGTAAACCATGCCCCATGACGGCTTCAAAGTGGGGCCACTTTCTAGCCCAGCCTGCTGAGTCTATATGCTTCTTTCCTTTTTCTGGGGGGGGGCAGGTATTAGAGATTGAACCCAGGGGCATTCTACCACCAAGCTACACACCCCAGCACTTTTTTATCTTTTAGAGATAGGGTCTAAGTTGCTGAGGCTGACCTTGAACCTGTGATCTTTCCGTCTCAGCCTCTCAAGTACTGGGGTTACAGACATGGCTACCATGTCCAGCAAGTCTATACATTTCAACAGCTCAGGAAAAAGCTGTAGAAATAATAATGACAATAACACCCTTTTATATTTGAACTTATGAAGTCAGGCATAAAACCCTTAGGTTTGTGCACAAACAGCTCTTGGAGGGAGGAGACCCTTGAGTGAGAGAGGAAAGGACCCCAACAAATCTGAGCAGCATACTCCCCTGTGCGGCTTTTGAAAATATGGAGATTCTGGGAGACATAGCTTTCTGCATCAGAGTGCTCAGGACAAGCTCAAGGCACCTGCACCCTGCCCCCACTAGAGATTGAACCCAGGCCCTTGTACATTCTGGGCAAGCACTCTACCACAAAGCTACATCCCTAGTCCTTCTTGCTAATTTGCCCAGGCTGGCCTTGAACTTGTGATCCTCCAGAGTAGCTGGTATTACAGGCCAGGGCCACCACTCTAGGGTGGGATCTGCATTTTTTTTTTTTTTTTGCGGTACCGGGGATTGACGGGCCCTATTTTTTATACTTTATTTTGAAACCGGGTCTCACGAAGTTGTGGAGGGCCTTACTAAGTAGAGAGAGAGAGAGAGAGAGAGAGAGAGAGAGCGCGAGATGAGGCTGGCCAAGAACCCGGATCCTCCGGTCTCCGCCTCCCAAAGTACTGGGATTACAAGCTTGCGCCACCACCCCCGGCTGGCATCTGCATTTTTAAAAGGCACCTGGAGGGAGATAATGGTGTGTGTGTGTGTGTGGGGGGAGTGTTGGGAAATGGCCCAGCAGGGAAGGGAGCTGGGGTACAGACTTCAGCTCCATCACCATCCAACTGGCTGAGCTGTGAGGGCAGGAATGACCCTCCTTATCACCATCACTACCTTTGGCCAGGGAGGGGGCTTGGAATCTAAGCCAGCAATTTATTCCAAGGGGCTCACACTAGATGCCTGGCTGGTTGGTTGTGAAGGAGGATTGTCAATAACCACTCCATTCCCCAGGCCCCAGCAAGTTCCAGAAAGAAACCTGAAAAGTGATCTTCTGTCAGTGCCTGTGGCCTGGGCAGGCCCGGGCCCAGCTGCTGCAGATCTGACTCTGATTCAAAGGTATGTGGTCAACGATATTTCTGAGTGGCTGACAATGCCCACTCCTTCCCCTTTGTATGACAATCCATACTTTGTCTAGGGCCTTAGTTGCTCTTCGTGTTGACACGTTGTTCTTGCTTCCCAACAAGTTTGGCTTTCTTTTCCCTCCCTTTCCTTCTCTCAGGGAAGGAAATGTGTTGTTTACAGTGGCAGGGCCTGCCCAGGAGCTGCTCTGGCACCCACGATGGCAGTGGAGGAGGCAGGGACCAGCAAGCAGTCCTGTCTGCTGTGACCCTTCCCCCCACCCAGGCCAGACAAAAGCCAGAAAGCAGCCTGCAGAGCCACCCACCCCAGGCTGGGAGGGGTAGAGGCATGTGCTTGCGGGCAGTGGGGCACAGTGAGGCCTCCATGAGGACTCTTATTCATTTCCTGTTCTTGGTGGGTGGTGAGAAGTTGGCTTTGGTGGCTAGAAGCAGGCTCAGACTCCTGCGCTGTCTGTTGGTTGCTGGGGACACAGCAGGGCATTATAGTCCTCTCCTGAAAGGGAGGGCACCTTCCCTAGGCACATCGCTGGGCTCTCAACCTTAACAGGAGTACCCCTGGACAATGGGAGTCCAAGCAATGGTCTCCAGGGAGAACAGGTGTGGCCAGGTCGGCCAGTGGAAAGAAGAAAAAGCAGACATCGAAGAGGAGCAGCCAGGGTCTGGGCCGGGGATTCCCAAGGTGCCTGCCACACGGCATTCAAAAGGATGGCTAGGGATCTGAGAATCCAAGGGCTTGTCCAGAGGAGCATGGGGAGTCTGTTCTTGGGCAGGGGAGAGCACAGCGCGATTCCCCAAGCCTTGCCGGGAGCAGCCGAGGCCACCTGGAACAGCTGCTGGGCGTCTTCCCCCAAGCCCAGGGCCTCCCATCAGGGCTGCTAGGGAGTGGCTGGGACTGGGGGTGCCACCTGGGTGAGCTGTCAGACACCACACAGCTGAGAAAGCACTGCAGGGTCTAAAAAAATATTCTCATATCTGGTAATGTGACCCCTCTGTGACCTCTGGGACTGAGACTTCTCCCCTTCAGATCATCCTGACTGGGGACTGATGAGCCACTCACACTGGGTTGGGCTCTGCTCAGACTGATGACCAGTGTCAACAGGCCAAGCGAGGGGCGGCGTGGCGAGAGGATGCTGGGGCAGGAGAGGACCTTGGCAAGGCCCCCCCACCAGGGTCTGAGGACCCTTGTGTGAAACTCTGGAGTTGTCTGAAAGGCCTTCCAATCTCAACAAGGGCGAAACAGCAAAGCAAGCGGGACAGAGCCAGATGTCTTCTCTAGAAGAGTGGGCGCTGGAGTGGACTCCTAACGCACGAGCAGTCACTGCACCCACCTGGCACTGCCCATGCCCTGCTCTTCTGTGCACCAGCACCCGACTTCTCTGGGACTGGGTCACCTGAGATGGTGGGAGGTGGAATAGGTGCCAGCCCAGGAAAAGGTGGGTGTGCAGGCCTGTCTGGGGCCATTAAGCTCCGGAAAGGGGCTCAGGTTCCCTGACCTTTTGCCTCTTCCTCTCAGCCTCTCCTTTGTCACCACTCTTCCCCATACAGGGTGTCTTTGCCTTGCCTTTCTTCCAAGAGATAACAGGCCTGGGCTGGTGGCCAGAGCCAGGTGCCAGGGCTGGGAGGGAGGGCTCCCAAGGCTGCTGATGGTTGATGAAGAGTCATCCTGGCCCCTCCTGCTGCAGCTGGGACCCACAGGGAGAGTTCAAGCCCAGCCAAGAGAACAGAAGTCTGGGGCTCTCCACATCCTGTGTTCAGCTCCGTCCTGCTCCTCTCCCCCAATAGGCCTGGGTGTGCAAGGCACAAGGAGACACCCCCAAACCCTGGGAACATGAGCAGGGGCAGGCCCCCATTGGGCTCTCCCTCCCAGGGGCCTTTCTTGGCACAGTGGAGTGGGCCTCACCTGTGATCACAAGTCTAACCCCAGGCTTCTAGGACTCCTGGGGAGACAGTCAGCCCCTGAGAGAGACTTAGGGGCCCACAAGTCTTTACAAGCCCAGGTTCCCACAAGCTGGGGAGCTGCCTGTGACCACAGAGGCAAGACCCTAAAGGGGAAGGCAGGCTGGCAGTCGGAGGCAGAAAATGCTGACTGCTTGTGGGGAGGGGAGGAGGGCTGCTGTGGGTGTTGGCTTCACTGCTGAGAATCTGGCTGGCTGGGGGCAGGGTCGGAGGGTTTCCCAGGGCTCCTTGCAAAGGGCCTGAGAAACCCCTCGGTGATCAAGGGTGCATGCCTCAGGAGTGGGGCCTCGGCCAGCCTTCCCAGGAGCTCTCCTGTGAGCTGGCCCGTGGTGGACCACACTAATGAGCCCATAACACAGGCCTTTGATTAAGCAGCTCCCAGCACAGCAACTTTATTGAAACATGCCGAGGCCAGCGGCTCGTTCCCACCGCTTCCCGGTTCCCCAGGCAACAGCTCACAGGAGGGGACCATGTGCTGGGAGTCAGCGGGTGCCGAGTGCCCCAGCTCCCTGAGGGGCTGCCAGGGAGTGAGGGGTGGTGGCGTTGGGAGTGGGAATGCCAGCAGCAGGGGACCAGGGGCTTAGGAGCTGTGGTGAGGTCCAGGAGGCTTCCTTCTAGGTTACTGAGGAGCCAGATGGCATTTGCCAAGTCCTGAGTCCTTCAGGACCATGGTTCTTGGGCTGCTGAAAACTGGAGATGCTGACCACCCATCCCTAAGGGCAGGAAGACATTCCAAGGGGGATGTCGAAAATCCAAGGGCAAGTTCAATGCTGAGGAGGTGAAACAAAACTGGGTGGCTTTCTCCTTGAGTTTGGGGAGACCCCAGGCCCTCTTTCCCAAGAAAATGTGCTTGAACTTTCAATGCACACATGCATTATGAGGACACTTCCACTGAGACCTGCCAGCATGATGCCATCTACCGGGATGGCCTGTGAACTCTCAGGGGTTGGGGTCTACCGCAGTTCCCCCCTCTCACCTCCTCACCAGTTCTGCCCAGGGAAGAGGCCTGTGTCCTGGGCGCAGCAGAGGCATTGGTGGCAGCCTGGGACATGGCTGGGGGTGGTAGGAGGCCCTTTCCACTTGTGCTGGGCTAATTTCAAATGTTACACTTTGGAGCTTTTGCTACAGTAACTACCAACACCACATGGACAGAAATCTAATGTTACCAAGTGGGACTTTTAAAATGTATTTATAACTTTATGGTTCAAAGTAATTTTGTTATGAAACAATGTAATAACAACAGTGGAAAAAGGCAAGATAATTTATGGAACACAATATCCCTAAAGCACTAGCTTCCATTTCTTCCTCAGCTTAGTCTGGGGAGTGTGGTTGGTGTCCTTTGTTTGCTGTTTGTTTTAATTAAGGGTTAGGATTTTGGTGGTGGGGGGAGGAGGGAGCCCGAAGGAGGAGGTGCTGGGCTGCAGGCAGACACACACAGACAAAAACAAACCCATATTAAGAGTATATATGATTTGTAGACCCCCAGACTGGGTTAAACCCACAAAACCAGCACGTAATTCTCTTCCTCTCCACTGTAATTCCCCCATGTTCTCTCCAACACACCACAAACAAGGCTTGGTCACCTTTTGGATTAGGGTCAGATTCCCTTTACTTTTTTTTTTTTTTTTTTTTTTTTTTTTTTTTTTTTTTTTGCAGGACCAGGGATTGAACGCAGAGGCGTTCTACCTCCGTGCTACGCCCCCGGTCCTATTTTTTATGCTTTATTTTGAAACCGGGTCTCACGAGGTTGCGGAGGGCCTCACTAAGGAGAGAGAGAGACACACACAGAGAGACAGAGACAGAGACAGAGCGAGAGCTGAGGCTGGCCGCGAACCCGGATCCTCCGGTCTCAGCCTCCCAAAGTACTGGGATTACAAGCGTGCGCCACCACGCCCGGCTTCCCTTTACTTTTTTTTTTTTTTTTTTTTTTTTTTTTTTTTTTTTTTTTTTTTTTTTTTTTTTTTTTTTTTTTGCAGTGCTGGGCCTCCCGCATGCTAGGCAAGCACTCTACCACTGAGCACATCCCCAGCCGGCAGATTCCCTTTCTTGATAGTCCTGAGAGAGAAAAAGGAAAGTGTTCATTCTCCCCCCACCCCTAACAAACAAACAAAATCCAAAAAGGAGTGTGATGAATGAGGAGGAAGGAGGAGGAGAAAGAGGAGCAGGGTGGGTGCTGGAAGAAGGCCAACGTGCTTAGCCCCAGCACCCAGCTTGCTCCAACCTGAAGAGCAAAGGAAGGTCAAAGCACTCTGGACAAGCTGGGTTTCCATCAGGGGGAATGGGAGAGTTGTTGGCTAGGGGAGGCTCTGGCCACTTGGCCTGCCCATCCCACCCCAAGTCTGGACACAGATGTCCACTTCTATGAATTCTCCTGAGATTTTCATACAGCTGCTGGAAAGTGGCTTCCACACATCCTCTGTCTTGCTCCACCCTTGGTTTTCTGTACCTTGGTTTGCCCAGGGTACAGTCTTACATTCCTCACACCTGGAATTCCATGGGAACCAGAACCGCTACTGGCCAGGCCTGGTGCTGTGTTTCCTGTCATGCAGAGGAGGCCAGGAAGTGACCCTGGAGCTGCTGGGACAGGCAGCAGCAGCAGCACTCCTTGCCCACACACAGGCCTCAGGCCCTGAACCCAAGAGGTACCTCATAACCAGCCGCTCAGAAAGGGGGCCCCCCAGAGTTGTGGAGGGAAGGGGGGTGGATGGGCAAGGGAGGAGTCTACAGAAAGAAGGTAGAGAGAAGAAAAAGAGCCTTCTCACTTGTAACCAGGGTCCATGAGCTGCATAAGGATGCTCCTCAGTAGCAAAGGCGCCTTCCACTCCCGTGGAGACAAACGTGATGGCCATGTCACCTGTGATACTTTTATATGTAAAGTGCCGTCCATGCAGGAGCCTGCCCCTGGGGGTGGGAACACGGAGACAGTGAGGAGCTGGGCCTGGAGCCAGCCCGAAGCACAGCAGGCCTGGTCAAGACTCTGGGACTATACAGCTATGCTCCCTGGGGCAGGGTGCCCAGCTAACGCCCTCCTGATGGCCCACCTGCCCACCGATAGGAGACTGTAACCAAACATGTTTACTGCAGCACTTTCAAAGAGAAGCCTCCATCACCAGTTCTCTAATGCCTTCCTTCTGAAGTGTGGAAGCTAGCAGGGACAACTCCACATCAGAGTTTGAAGGGCCCGGGGGTGGGGGTGGGTAGAGTCTACCTCCCTCACGTACTGAGGCCAGAGAGGGAAGTTAGCAACATGCCCAGAGTGAAGAGGGAGTTGTGTCCCCCTTTGTTTGGGGGGTGAAGGTGAAGTGGTACCTACACAAATGACAGCGAAGTACCTTCACAGCAAGACACTTCAGTGTCCAGGCAGAATCTTCCACCTGCTCCTGGGCTTTCCTGTAACATTTAAACAGCTAGTCTAAAGGCCACAAGCACATCTTTTCTTTAAAAAAAGCTGAAGCCAAATGGGGTCACTCTGAGGGAGCCACAAGAAGTCACTGTTAATCCCCAGTCTGGACACACCTGGGGGAAGGGCAGGCAGGGGCAACTGAGGGGCAGAGATGCCAGTCAGTGAAGGAAGCAAAACCTGCTCTTTGCTTTCACAGCTGGTCTCACATTAACCCTTCACCAGCCTAAAGGCCTTAGCCTGCACCCAGCCGGTAGCTGAGGAAGAGATGGCTGGGGTCCTGGTAGTGGGCCCTGCCACGTCCTGTTCACTCTGATCACTTGCTGTCTTTGCTGTGCTGCCCAGGGTGGCTGGCCAAGGCTGGCTACGCACCGAACTCCTCCCTTAGGCTCTGGGGACAGTTGGGAGAATCTGAACCATGTAACCCCTTCTTCCTTGTCACTGTCCTCCAAGTTAGAGTGATTCTTGTTGCCTCCCCTGCTAGCAAAGCGGGGGTAGAAGCCCAGAGGCTTCAGAGGAGGCCAGCTGCAAGCGGTTCTGCTTGATGCAGCAGCCCGAGCAGAGCGTGGACTCTGGCCACAGGGCTGGGTTTCAGACTCTGGACAGCAGCAGAAGGGACACAGCTGGGGTTCTTGGTCCCTCAAGGAGTCTGCTGGTCAGGCCACTGGGTGTGAAGAATTGTTTGTTTTTTGTGGGAAAAGCAGCAAGGAGGAAACAGAGCCCAGTCCACCAGAACCCTCCCCCTGACAACCCTGCTATTGGTGACCCCGCCATCCTGACCCCAGGCTTGTGGGATGGCAGGGGCATCTGAAACTCCTTTGGTCACAGAACCTCCCTAAAGGGGGGAGGGCTGAGAACAATTCCTCAACAAAGGGAGTTCTTCAGCACCCATTCTTGTGGATCCTCCAACTCTGAAACTTGCTAATAAGGAAGGTCTGTCAGCTAAGCAGCCAGACTAGAGGCCAATGGGGGGGCTCTTTGTCCACAGACCTCTGCCTACTGGGGGCTGCCACTGCTCTAGGCTGAGATGCAGAAGAAGCCCCTCTCTAAGGATGATCTACAGGGTGAACTGGTCCCACTGCTAGCGACTTCTCACCACCTAGGCTTCCCAGAGGCGCGGGCAGGGAGAACACCGCACAGCCTAGTGACCTGGGGGCTGCTGGCTGACCTGGAGTCCCCAGACTCCCACACAGGCTGAAGACGGAGCTGCCCAGGAAGTTCTCCCTCCCCCCCACACTGTGCTTAGGTGTGTAGGCCTCCCACAGGTGCCTCCCTGGTGAGATGGCTGGCATAGGCCTGGTGGGCCCTGCAGGCCTGGAAGACCTGTGCTGGGCAAGGGAATTGGGAGGCTGTAAAGTGCCCCCAAGGCCAAGACGGATGCCGCCGGGCAGAGCCGTGTGGCACCGCAGTCTCGGCTCACCTTAGGCAGAGAGGAATGAGAGCTCCTGACTCCTGGTTGAATTTCAGATGCACACTCTCGAGCTGCCGCGTGCGGATCAGCTCGTGGGGAATAATGGTCGTGGAGCTGTCGCTTTCCAGGCTGTCTTTGCGGCTCCTAGGAAGGAAGTACAGGGACAGGTTCAGCACAGCGAAAACCATGGGAGGAGCAAGATGGGAGCTTCTGGCTGGGCTCTTTTTTTCCACTGTGCTAAGTACTTCTTACTGACTGGCTACTTCTCACGATGCTCCCATAAGGTGGGCACTATTACCATCTCCCCCTTACAAATAAGGACCTGGGACCAGGGAGGCTAAATAACTGGCTCAGGCTGCACAGCCAGCGAGAGGATGGAGCTGGCACTGGTCTCTGCATAGATCTGGTTCTAGAGCCTGCATATTCACTACACCTTGTTTTTCCCTGGGAGATCAGCAGGAGTTCCTGGGAGCTCTCTCTCTCCTGCCCTGGAGTCCCCTTGCTTTCAAGGCAGGCCTGGGAAAGCACCCTGAGATCTGCTCCAAGAGTTTCCATTCAGATGACTCTGAAGCAGTTCTGAGCATGCCCACCTCCTGCTAATGGCCCGGTGCTAAAGTGACATATACATCCTTCATCTAGCCAGGGAGTGATATGCTCTTCACTAACGGGTAGAAGCTACCCTCTGGGCAGAACTGGATCCCCACCCTGCCCCTGGAGTGCTGTGCCAGATTCCTCCTGACTATGGTCTTGGCCACAGTGAGGGCTCACTGCTGCCTCATGCTCCCTACCAACAGCCTGACCCTCAGCTAGGCCACCAGGTCCCTTTGCATTCTAAGCCTTGCTCTTTCAAATTCAGCTGCCCCCACTGACAACCTCTCAAATCTGCCTCAGCAGGAAATGAGGGTCACCCACTGATCACATTCAAAAGGCTGATTCCGGTTTGGGCTGTGAATCTCAGAACAATTCCCTAAGTGTCCATCAAAGTACTGGGTGAGAAGCTCTAGTTATTTATCATTCAAGCAGCAGGCAGGAGCCACCCAGGACATCTGGGTTGGACAGCCACCCGAGGGAAGGCGCAGGCCCAACCTCCTCACACACTGGAGGACAAGGGAGCACTGGGGCCTGCAGCCAGTGAGGTGCTTGCAGGCAGTGCCCTTCCCCAGGGCAGGGGTGTGAGGCCAGGAAATGCTCCCTCCTGAGGTCTTCTCCTCCCCCGAGGATCCTCCCCCAGATCTGGCTGCTCTTCTACAAAAGCAGTCCCTTCCTCAGGCTTCCCAAAGAAACCAATTCTGCACCAGGGGCCCTTCCTGGCTTTTCCTTGGTAAGTACTCTCATAAGACCTGAAAGAAACTCGGAGGTTGTTTAATCTACCTCCTTCCTTTTCAAAAAAGGAATAGCAAGGCGTCCAAGGCCACAGAACTTGCCTGCCTGGGGCTTCTGGATCAATTCTCTTTCCCTCTACCAGGGCTGCTCCGTCTTCCTTCCCAGGAGGGCAACACTAACACCACAGCTTAGCCAGGTACTTCTAATGGGCTCAGAGGTGACACAGGTGCCCTCCAGACCCAAATAAGAACAGAACGCAGGAAACAATAGCAGCTAGTTTGCTGAGCACTTCCCCTGGCCAGCCCTCAGCTAAATCCAGATGTTCACTCACTGCATCCTTACAGTACCAAGTGTGGAGGGTAGGCTCTGGTGTCAACCCTTTTACAGATGAGGTGAGGTGACAGGTTACAAAGGGAGTTTATTTAAAAAAAATTTTTTTTGTGGTGTTGGAAATTGAGCCCAGGGCCTTGTGCATGCTGGGTAAGCGCTCTACCACTGAGCTACACCCTCAGAGTGAGTTCAGTGTCCTTCAGAGTGAGTTCAAGTGGAAGAGCCAGGGTGTGACTCTCATAATCCCTCCCCTGTACCATCTGACAACAGGTTCCTTCCTTCCTTCCTTTCTCTCTCTCTCTTTCATTCTGGGGGGGATTAAACCCAGGGGCATTCTACCTTTTTTTTTTTTTGTGGTACCAGGGATTGAACCCAGGGGTGTTCTACCTCCGAGCTACACCCTGGCCCTATATTTTATACTTTATTTTGAAACCGGGTCTCACTAAGTTGCGGAGGGCCTCACTAAGTAGCTGAGGCTGGCCGCGAACCCGGATCCTCAGGTCTCAGCCTCCCAAGTACTGGGATTACAAGCGTGCACCACCACGCCTGGCTTGCATTCTACCTTTTGTGTGGTACTGGGGATTGAACTCAGGGGTGTTCTACCTCTGAGCTATACCCCCAGTCCTATTTTATGTTTTATTTTGAAACAGGGTCTCACTAAGATGCTGAGGCTGGCCTCAAACCTGCAATCCTCCTGTCTCAGTCTCCCAAGTACTGGGATTGCAGGTGTGCACCACCACACCCAGCTGACCTTTTGATTTTGAAACAGGGTCTTGCTAAGTTGCTGAGGCTCTCCTTAAATTGCAGAGGCTGGCCTCGAACCTGCAATCCTCCCAAGTACTGGAATTACAGGTGTGCGCCACCATGCCCAGCTTGACAACAGGTTCTTATACACAGATGTACCACTGCGCTCCTGAAGAGGCTGAGCCTGCCCGGGCGGGGCCTGCTGAAGGATTCCAGCCTCTCCCGCACAGACAAAAATGCTGACAAATAGCAACGGGAGGTGGGGTGGGGGCTGGTAGAGAAGAATCCACAGCACACAGGGCTAGAGACATCTCAAGCTGGAGGGAAAAATAAATTGTTGAAAGTCAGCTAAAGTCACCTTGGTAACTGCCACAACACACTCACCCGGAACGAGGACATCAAACCCAACTGCAAACAGCTTTAAAGAAATGGAAAAGAACTTAATCATCTGAAGAATTAATGTGACAAGTGCCCACATTTACACCTCCCACCAACCTTCAATCATTTGAAAAAACGTACTTTAATCTTTTAAGAGAAAAAAAAATTGCAAAATGCTAGATCTGCAGTCCTGGAGCTTGGGTATTTCCGGCATGCTGCTTCAATGGAAACACGGCCGCTCCACACACACGTAGGAGCCCAGCTTTTTGCTGATTTGTTTTTTCTGGACATCGATGCAGAAGCATGAATTATTTGTGTGGGCTGGGTGAGGTATTAAATCTGCAGCCGACACAGGTTTGCAATGTTTTGCATGGTTGTCAGCTTAATCTTAGTCATAAAAAAATAAGTAGTGTGCTTGGCAGCATGGCCTAATTTTTCAGCTGGGCTGTTTTCTCCCTGAGTTCCTAGGGGAGCAGAAGGCAGACCTCTGGGTGCTGGGAGAGGGGCTCCCAGGGAGCATGACCCACAACCACTGGGGGCTGCTAGGGGTATAGTATTGGGGACATGCTCCAGGAGGCAGAGAGGCGATCAATCACCATAGGTTCTGGGTTGGAGCCCTATGTAACCTTGGACAAATAACCTTTCTCTAAGCTTTGGTATCTTCTCAATGGAAGTAAGTAATAGGTCACTATATGGATCAAATGAGATGACCCATATGGGGCCTCTAATAGTGCCTGGGATATAGTAAGTACTCAAAATATAGCCAACTGCCTCTAAAGTCTCTCTGTGCCTCGTGTAAAAATGTTGATGGCTTGAGCCAGGCGTGGTGGTGCATGTCTAATCCCAGTACTTGGGAGGCTGAGATAGGAGGACCACTGGTTCAAGATCAGCTTCAGCAACTTAGCAATACCCTCAGCAACTTAGTGAGACCCTGTTTCAACAATAAAAGATAGCTGGGCGTGGTGGCGCATGGAGGCTGAGACAGGAGGATTGAAGGTTCGAGGGCAGCCTCAGCAAATAGTCAGACTCTCATCAACCTAGTGAGACTCTGTTTCAAAATAAAAATAAAATAGGATTGGGGGTATAGCTTGGAGGTAGAATGCCTGGGTTCAATCCCTAGTAACACACAGAGAGAGAGAGAGAGAGGTTTGCCTTTATCCAGGGCCCAGCATCCAACCAGGCTCAGCTGGTGCTTACAGGCTAACCAAACCCCTGGAGGCCTTTGCTCCACTGAAGGAGATGCTGGCTCGGCCTTGCTTCTACAGAGCACAATCTGCCTTCCTGCAATTCTCAAACCACTGGCCTTCAAGTCAACCAGTAGTTTAATCCATCTTCCCATGACAGCCTTTGGAATCCCTGAGGCTGCTCTCACATCCCATCAACAGTTTCTTTTTCTAGGATCTGTGGCCCCAACTTTCAACTACATTCTTGACATGGTTCTGAAATCCTCCATCCATTCAAGTCACCCTCTCTTGGATTCATTTTAGCTTGTCAAAGCTAGAGTGTCATGTCCGGAAGTGAAGTGTCGTGTGTGGAAATAAACACGGTATGTGGTCTAACCAGTATAGATCACAGAAGCTCTATGAGTCCTCTTGTTTGGGACACTTTATTTCTATTAAAACTGTCATCAGACTGTCTATTCTTTGCAACCTCATCAAACTACCAACTCATACCACACTCCCTCTGTCAATGAAATCTCCCCCAGGCTTTCTCCCATGGGCTGCCCTCAGATCTCTTCTCCCCGTCTAGTATGTACTGTTGATTATGTGCAGCCAAGAGCAGAACTTGTGTTATCTGGCCAGGGTTGCAGGCAGTTTGGATAATTCTGAACCTGACTCTGGCATCCATCATATTGGCATTCCTTCCTGACTTCACATCACTGACAAAACTGATAAACTCGCCATCAATGTTCTCTTCCCAGGCTTTGATTAAACACGGAACAGGCTGGGGCTAGGCAGACAGCCTGACAGACCGACATCATTATTCTCTGTGTATGCTCATCCAATCAATTATAAATCAACCTACCCTTCCCATCACCAGCCCCTCACCTTCCTGGATGCTCTCTGGACATTTCTGTCTTGCTTGTAATGATGTCAGAACATCCTCAAGATGTCTTGCTAAACCCTGTATGTGAGACCACAGCACTTCTCTGTCTACCAGGCAGGTTAGCACTTCTAAAGCCTGACTTTCTGACTGTCAAGGCTGACTGTTCCCTTAGACTGTTCCAAGCCTCCTTGTTGAATAATCTAGACCAGAATTCTTGAGAGCAACACCAAGCTCACTAGTTTAGCTCTTGGAATCCTGAAACTTTTTTTTTTTTTTTTTTGTGGTAATGGGGATTGAACCCAGCGGTGGTCTACCTCTGAGCTATACCCTCAGCCCTATTTTATTAAAAAAAAAAATTGAAACAGGGTCTCATTAAGTTGCAGAAGAAAGCCCGGCGTGGTGGTGCACGCTTGTAATCCCAGCACTTGGGAGGCTGAGATGGGAGGATCCGGGTTCGTGGCCAGCCTCAGCTACTTAGTGAGGCCCTCCGCAACTTAGTGAGACCCTGTTTCAAAATAAAGAATAAAAAATAAGGCTGGGGGTGTAGCTTGGAAGTAGAATGCCCCTGGGTTCAATCCCCGGTACTGCAAAAAAAAAAAAAAGAAAAGAATAAAAAATAGGGCTGGGGGTGTAGCTCGGAAGTAGAATGCCCCTGGGTTCAATTCCCAGTACCACACACACACACACAAAAATAAGTTGTAAAGGGCCTCACTAAGTTGCTGAGGCTGACTGTGAACTTGCAATCCTCCTGTCTCAGCCTCCCAAGTACTAGGATTAAAGGCATGCGCCACCACAGCCGGCTGTCCTGAAACTTTTTTTTTTTGTGGTACCGGAGATTGAATGCAGGGGCGTTCTACCTCCGCGCTACGCCCCCGGCCCTATTTTTTTTATACTTTATTTTGAAACCGGGTCTCACGGAGTTGTGGAGGGCCTCACTAAGGAGAGAGAGAGAGCGAGAGAGAGCGAGAGCTGAGGCTGGCCGCGAACCTGGATCCTCCGGTCTCCGCCTCCCAAAGTACTAGGATAACAAGCGTGCGCCACCACGCCCAGCTGTCCTGAAACTTTTGAGTGCTTCCAGTCCACCCCAACCCCTCTCCCCCATTCCCTCAAAGATTACTGATGCCAGCTGGGCATAGTGGCACATACATGTAATTCTAGCTACTTGGGAGCCCGAGGCAGGAGGATTGTAGGTTCCAAGTCAACCTGGGCAACTTAGACCCTGTCTCAAAATTATTAAAAAATTTAAAAGGCCAGGAACACACTTGTGTTCCTAACACTTAGGAGGCTGAATCAGGAAGATCGCAAGTTCGAGGCCATCTGGGCAACTTAGTAAGATCCTATCTCAAATTAAAAAAGGGCTGGGGTGAGCCAGGTGTGGTGGCTGTGATCCCAGTACTTGGGAGTCTGAGACAGGAGAATCTTAGGCTCGAGGATGGCCTCAGCAACCTAGTGAGGCCTGTTTTAAAACAACAAATGAAATCAGGCTGGGGGTGTAGCTCAGAGGTAGAATGACTCTGGGTTCAATCCCCAGTACCACAAAAAAGAAATAAAGAAAAAAAAAGGGCTAGGGTATAGCTCAGTGGTAGAGCATCTCTGGGTTCAATACCCAGTACCATACATAAACATGCACACACACAAGCACACATGCAAGTAGTAGTAATAATAATAATAATAATAATAATAATAAATAAAATAAAAGGGCTGAGGATGTAACTCAGTGATAGAGTTACCCCTGGGTTCAATCCTTAGTACTGCAAAACAAACAATTTTTTTTTTTTTTTTGCAGTACTGGGGATTGAACCCAGGGGCATTCTACCTCTGAGCTACACCCCCAACCCTATTTTTTATTCTTTATTTTGAAACAAGGGTCTCGCTAAGTTGTGGAGAGCCTCACTAAGTAGCTGAGGCTGGCTGCGAACCCGGATCCTCCCGTCTCAGCCTCCCAAGTACTGGGATTACAAGCGTGGGTCACCACGCCCGGCTCAAACAAATTTTTAAAAAGGGCTGGGGATAGCTCAGTGGTAGAGTGCTTGCCTATCAAGTGTGAAGTGCTAGGTTCAAACCCCCAGTACTGCAAAAACAGACAAAAAAATTACTGACAACCAGCCTCATGACTCTCACCTGCCAATTCTCCTGGTATTCTGGACATAATACATATGGCCAGGAGAGCTGAAAGCACAGCTTCCATCCTCCTGTCACTCCTTGTGACACTCTCTAGGCTGATTTTTTTCTTTTTTGAGATGAAACCATTACACAAATTGAGTAAATTTTTACTTTCTCTCTGCCACTGAATAGAATTATTCTGTCCAAAAATGAGGCCTACCTTGTCTTCTTCTTGCTCCAAAGAGAAGCACAAAAATAAAAGTCCTAGCCGGGTATGGTAGCACATGCCTGTAATCCCAGTACTTGGGAAGCTGAGACAGGAGGACCACAGGTTCAATGTCAGCCTCAACAACTTGGTAAGACCCTGTTTCAAACCTAAAAATAAGCCAGGTGTGGTGCTGCACACCTGTAATCCCAGTACTTGGGAGGCTGAGACAGGAGGATCATAGGTTCAAGGACAGCCTCAGCAAGTAGTGAGACTCTCATGAACCTAGAAAGACCCTGTTTCAAAATAAAAATAAAATAGGCCTGGGGGTATGTCCCTGGGTTCAATCCCCAGCACGACACACAAAAAAAGTCCTTTTTGTTGGTCATAGCACTCTTTTTTGCAAGTCTCGGTTCTTGAATTTCAGCTTTCCTTGACCGTGTGTGGTGTGTGTGTGTGTGTGTGTGTGTGTGTGTGTGTGTTACTGGTGATTGAACCCAGGGGAATTCGTCTCAGAGATATGCCCCACCCCTTTTTATTTTTTAGTTTTGAAACAGTGTCTCACTTCTCTTTCCACTGGCCTTGAACCTGTGATCCTCCTGCCTCAGCCTTCCAAGTACTGGAATTAAGAGGTGTGGCCAGGCGTGGTGGCTCACACTTGTAATCCCAGTACTTTGGGAGGCGGAGACCGGAGGATCCGGGTTTGCGGCCAGCCTCAGCTTTCTCTCTTTCTCTTTCTCTCTCTCTCTCCTTGTCTCTCTCTCTATCTACCTAGCAAGACCCTCCGCAACTTCGTGAGACCCGGTTTCAAAATAAAGTATAAAAAAATAGGGCCGGGGGTGTAGCGCGGAGGTAGAACGCCCCTGGGTTCAATCCCCGGTACCGCAAAAAAAAAAAAAAAAAAAAAGAGGTGTGTGCCACCATAACCAGCTTAACCTTTTATATACTTTGCTTCCTCTCATTTTTGTAACAACCCTGTCAATAGGTATGATATTCCTTATTATTTTATTTATTTATTTTTGTGGTACTGGGGATTAAACCCTGGGGCATTCTACCTCTTAGCTACATCCGCAGCCCTATTGCTTTTTTTTTTTTTTGCAGTACTGGGGATTGAACCCAGGGGCATTGTACCTCGGAGCTACACCCCCAGCACTATTTTTTTTTTTTTTTGCGGTATAAGGGATTGAACCCAGGGGCGTTCTACCTCTGAACTACACCCCAGGCCCTATTTTTCATACTTTATTTTGAAACCAGGTCTCACGAAGTTGTGGAGGGCCTCACTAAGTAGCTGAGGCTGGCCTCAAACCCGGATCCTCTGGTCTCAGCCTCCCAAGTACTGGGATTACAAGCATGCGCCACCACACACAGCTTATTTATTTATTTTTTCTTTTTTTTGCGGTACCAAGGATTGAACCCAGGGGCATTCTACCTCTGGGCTACACCCCCAGCCCTATTTTTTAATCTTTATTTTGAAACAGGGTCTCACTAAGTTGCAGAGGGCCTCACTAAGTAGCTGAGGCTGGCCGTGAACCTGGATCCTATGGTCTCAAGCCTCCCAAGTACTGGGATTACAAGCGTGCACTGCCATGCCCGGCTTATATTCCTCATTTTATTTTTATTTATTTATTTATTTTTGCGGTACCGGTGAACCCAGGGGCATTCTACCTCCGCGCTACACCCCCAGCCCTATTTTTTTTTTATACTTTATTTTGAAACCGGGTCTCACGAAGTTGCGGAGGGCCTCACTAGGTAGAGAGAGAGAGAGAGAGAGAGAGAGAGAGAGAGAGAGAGCTGAGGCTGGCCTTGAACCCGGATCCTCTGGTCTCCGCCTCCCAAAGTACTGGGATTACAAGCGTGCGCCACCATGCCCGGTTTATTTTATTTTTTTTTGCGGTACCGGGGACTGAACCCAGGGGCGTTCTACCTCCACGCTCCACCTCCAGTCCTATTTTTATTATTTTTAAATAGGGCCTCACTAAGTAGCTGAGGCTGGCCACAAACCCGGATGCTCCTGTCTCTGCCTCCCAAATACTGGGATTACGAGTGTGCACCACCACGCCCGGCTCATATATTCTTTATTTTATTTTATTTTATTTTAATTTATTTATTTATTATTTATTTATTTATTTTTTGCAGTACCGGGGATTGAACCCAGGTGCGTTCTACCTCCGCGCTACACCCCCAGCCCCTATTTTTTATACTTTATTTTGAAACCGGGTCTCACGATGTTGCGGAGGGCCTCACTAAGTAGAGAGAGAGAGAGAGAGAGAGAGAGAGAGTGCGCTGAGGCTGGCCGCGAACCTGGATCCCAAAGTACTGGGATTACAAGCATGCGCCGCCACGCCTGGCATATTCCTCACTTTAAAGATGAAGAAACTGAAACTCAGAGACTTAAATAACTAGCCCAAGGTCATACAATGAGCAAATAAAATGAGACAAAACCCCAGGTCTTTCTGATGCCAGCTAAAACATCATCATATTCCTCTTTAAGAAACTCCCATCCCTTGTAGTTTGGAGGTAGAATGCCCCTGGCATCAATCCCCAGTAACACACACACACACACACACACACACACACACACACACACACGAAACTCCCATCCTTTTTGAGTGGTCCTTTTCTGGGGTTTCAGAATCAACAACACATCTTGTTTTTCTGAAGGCTTTTTTTCCAGTGCTGGGGATGGAACTCAGGCATGCTAGACAAACACTCTACCACTGAACCATATCCCTAGACCTCCCTGAACTCTTTTTTTTCTTTTTTGTGTGGCACTGGGGATTGAACCCAGAGGCATTCTACCTTTGAGCTGCAGCCGCAACCCTATTTTATTTTTCTTTGGAAACAGGGTCTCACTAGGTTGATGAGAGTCTCACTACTTGTTGAGATTGTCCTTGAACCTGCGATCTTCCTGTCTCAGCCTCCCAAGTACTGGGATTACAAGTGTGTACCACCACGCCCAGCTTCTCTGAACTCTTAAAAGAACTGCCTTCCTGGAAGATAGGGCAGGGCTTTTCAAAGGTTATTCAATGGAATTTTAAGAGAAGCTTCTAGAAAAACAGGACTGGCAAGAGCTGGATGTAATATGCTTCTTAGAGATTCACAAACTGTCGACATTTTGGACTTGGAGGAGGACTACAGAAGGAAAATGAATTGGTTTCATTTTGTGTAAGTCATCCTTTTCTGACGGTAGCCAGAGAACCCCCTTTTCACTTACCGCTCACCAAAATTCCCTAAAAGGCTGTGGGGTCCTCTCTGGGGACCACTGGCCAGGCACTGCTCCGACAGGGCCCAGGATTTCCCTCATGGGCTCTGTGCTGCCCGAGCTGCCTGTGCTCGAGCCTCTGTGGCTTCTACCTTATCATACTTCTTGCTGGTCAGAATGCGGCCCCAGCCAAGTGCCCCACGTCCCTCACCTGAGGCTTTCCAGAGGGCCTGGCGTGGTGCTGGCAGGGCTTGCCCTGCTGCCACCATTGTGCTCTCCACAAGGAATGTCCCTTGTCTTTTGTCACTGGGCAAAACTAGCTATAGCAGCTCACACAATGTCACTTTTTTGACTTTTTTTCCCTTTGTGGCTCTCTACCACTGAGCTATATCCCCAGCCTTTTATATTTTTTCTTTTTTTTTTCTGTTTTGTGGTACTGGAGTTTGAACCCAGGGGCATTCTCCCTCAGAGCCACACCCCCAGCCCTATTTTTTCTTCTTCTTTTTTTTTTTTTTG
>PVJS01038033.1:0-19602 GCA_004027185.1 Glis glis
GACTGAATTAGTGGTTGCTCCAATCCTAAGACTCCAGCTCTTAGACCGTTCGACCAGCTACTGGTTCCTCTGACCCTCCACGTGCAGTCAGAACCTGGGACTACATTGCTGCAAACTGTAAGCCATCTGATAAATCCTTTTTTTTAAAAATATACTCATTCTGTGTATTCTGTTAATCTAGAGAACCCTGTCTAATACATTGAGTGATCCCTCAACACAGGCAATACTCCCAAGTTACACCAACACAAATGCATCTCTTGGCTTTGCACCATTTATAGGCTAGCAACCCAAAGGCAGGACAAAGTGAATATATCTCTACTTTTCGCCCATAGTACTTTTTGCCCATAGTACTTGGAATAGTAATTTTTATGAGATTGTCTTTGTGTCCCTTACAGTGAATTTTGTCAACAGCTACACTGATATATACAATGAAAGGTGTTAGAATATATCTGAGCCCTTTTATAGAGGCATGGATGGCAAACAGCAGGCTTACTACATAAAGGTTAGGGCTGAACTACAGCAAGCTAATCTTTTCATAGCAGAAAAATTACTCTTTCTTCCTTTCTAAAAACAGTAGGGGAATTCTTCCACCATTTCCAGGAAGTCTATAATATGAAAATACAGTTATACAGCCTATGAACAAAACAATATTGGTGTTTACAGAAAGATAATGTGAGCACCTTACCCTTTTATCTGTGAAGTTCATAAATACCTTCAGAGAGTCACATAGCCAGGAGACCCTTCCAGCCTAGCTTTACTTTAATCCTTTCTAATCCGTGCAGCATCCCTGTTCTGTCAACACCATTCTTTCCGTTTGGTCCAAAGCACATAGAATATATGGCAACCTCTGTGTGGTTTGTGTTGCCAGATATCATGTGCTTTGCTGCCCTGTGCTACTGAAAGATCGATTTATCCCATACTTGAGGTGTTATGGCCAAAGAAAAAGAAGAGTCCTGCAGATTATAGTGTTTTGGTTTGCACAGGTTGAAAGACAGAAAGGCAGCAAGAGTTAGTGGCTCTCACTCATACAGTCTGAAGCTTCTTGGAGAACAGAGGAATAAACTGGAAGGTACAGAGGGCATTTTGCCACTTCTGGCTAACATTCAGATGCTTAAGACTGGCACATTTTGCCATATTGTGATTTTTGTCTATGCAATGATAAATCATCCAGAAAAAGCAGAATGCAAACAAATCATCTAAAGCTCTAGGATTTTGGAGTGATGTTGACAAAAGAGCCATGAGATTAGGTGAAATGTTTTATTTCCTTTGGGATGTGCTGGCATCCCACAGAAAGCCTCTGATGGATGAGCAGAACAAAAGAGGAGTGGGCACCTACCTCCATTAGCTTCCAACTGGCAGATGTCTGCCTGAGGTACTGCCACAGGCTTAGGGAGCCTCAAGGAGACAGAGCCTGGCATGGTGGGTCCCACTCTCCTGCTCAGACCCTGGCAGCCCACAGTCCACACAGGCTGTCATGGTGCCATAGCAGCATCACAGGCCAAGATGTGCTCACAGACAATGTCAGAGGTACAATGGACCACCCTATCATGATGTCACCCTTGGGCACTGAAACTCATGTTTAATAAATTCCATTTCTAGCCTTTTGATGTTTTATCTCTTTTGCTTTAAAATAAAACAACTTAGTGGCCTCCTCAGACACTCTGCCTGAGAGAAAATAAAGGACTGACCACGCAACTGAATATTTGAGAGCATCTGAATGTTGTATCGGCTGCTGTGCTTATCCCAAACCAATCTCTGCTGTGCCCCAAACCTGAGACTTCTACAGACAAAGGAGGCTGGAAAATGTATAAATCATGATTTTGCTCCTGGGTACTTAGCCACCGTGATGAGGTGCTTAGCATCCTATACCACCTGCATCCTAATGGGCGATAAGCTATTCTGGTTTTTCTGAGGCTTCACTAAAAGCAAAGAGGAAAGCAGCATGCTCTGTCTTTAGTATTCAGGACTGAGAAGAACTGCGCTGTAAGTCTTCTCTTATGCCTGCTGCCAGGATGGACTTGCAAGGGGATCCTACTCCTTTGGGTAGCTGTAGAAAGTGATTGGAAAGTCACAGGCCACTGACTGGTTAATGCCTGCAGTGCTCTTGACAGTTATCTCAGACTTCCTCGTGGTCAGGAGTCCTGAGGTGATTTTAACTATGAAAACCAAGATAACCCACAGAGAAAGAAAGGATCATGCATCCCTTATACGCTCTTTGTTCTCTGGCAATTTCCCACGATGCCTCAAGATGAGCTACCACTAGTTAGAGATAAGTTTTTTTCTGATGTTGTTTTGGTTCTAGAACCATGATAGGGGAAGGGCTGACATCTGGCAGCACAGTTTCTGTGGGATCTAGAAAACTGACAGATGTCATGTAAGAAGCTTGCTTTGTATTTGACACCCAATGGTGTGACAAAAAGGAACTTTTAATGCAAGCTGAACACCAAACTTCAACATCCTTTTCCAAAATGAGTCGACATTATTATAAAGCATCTCTCTTACAACTTCCATAAGAATGTCTGGTACATCCATGCTGCCAATAACATGGAAGCATTTATTAGATGTTGAATTCAGAGAATAGTTGTTAGGAAGGAGACTTTGGGTTTGAGCTGGAGCTAATAATCAATTTTAAATTGATCTTGGAGTTTTAAACAGAACCTGGGGAATGGTTTATTTAGAGAGAAAAAACAAGACATAGATTCTTAATAACCAATATGACATCTTCATTTCACTATAGCCTTTACTTTCTTCTTCTTCATGCCCCCAGGATAGCAATACTGTCTCACAGAATAAGCCTGCACGGTTCTACAGAGACACTTCTCCTTCCAGCTCTCTGGCCAACTCACGTTGCAAGGCCCAGGGTATAATCAGCATTAATTAAACAGTTTCCCACTGTACTGAAAACTCTTAATCTCTAGAGAATGCAGAAAAGACAGGCCCTATAGAAATCCTTTTCTTCTTCCTTCCAATGTTAGTAATGTCTTGAAGCAACTTGACACCAGAGACCAGTTGTGTAAAAGCATTAACTACATATTCACATTTGTCATCTAAACCTGCTTTCATTTAGCAAAGATTTATTGAGTGTGTATTATGCGCTAAGCATTATTTCTGGTATTATAGCTAAAGGAATAAATGAAAAAGAAAAAGACCTCAGTCCTCATGGAATTTTTATTCCAAAAGGGGAGATAGACAACAAGCAAGAAAAATATGCCTCATGGTAAATAGTGATAAGTACCAAGGAGAAAAAGAAGAGAGCCATAAATGTGGAGGTAGGAAAGGATTATTGAAATTTTAGGTCAGATATTCAGGAACAATCACCAAGAAAACAATTTTTTAGTACATTACTAAAGGCAATGAAGAAGCAAGCCAGGCAATTCATCTGGAGAAAGAGTGCTCCAAGCTGGACTGGTTTGAAGTCAGCCTAGACAACTTTGTAAGGCCCGCAGCAACTTAGCAAGACTCTGATTCAAAATAAAAAAGCCAGCACACCCGGCCTCCTTTTGGCTTTAAAATGCAAAATTTTATTGTCTGTTCCCTTGAATGTCATCTAATTGGTGTTGAAACACGGAAGTATTTCTGTGTTAGCATCATTACATTAAGTCATTTCTTAAGAGGCAAAAAAGATTAAAAGGTAGGTCTTTACTGGCTTTTGGGTTTTGTGAATGTCATAGTCCTTTTGACTTTCGAAGTTCATATGTGAAATTCAACTACGGTCCTCCCTCAGTACCCTGGGATTAGTTCCAAGATCTGTACCAATATTAAAATCTGCTGATGCTCAAGCTCCTTACATAAAATGACATAGTATTTCCATAAGTTACATGCATCCTCCTCTGTACTGTAAATCATTTCTAGATTACTTATAATACCTAATAAAATGTAACAAAGTAAATAGTTGTTATACTGTATTATTTAAACAATAATAACAAAAAGTCCATATTGACATAACCATTGTAGGCCTAACTACATAGTACTCAAGTATGATACAAGGCAAATAGTACTCAAAGCATGCAGGAGAGACTGAGGATCTGTGAAGTGGGAGGAAGCTGCAGCATAGTATGTGGCATATGGAAATTTTGAGTTTTGCTTTTTGTAATTTTTTGGACCTTCTTTTTTTCTTGAATGTTTTCGATTGGTGGTTAGTGGAATGCACGGATGTGGACCCCACAGTTATGGAGGACAATTAAGGTGAGCTTCATAAAGTACTTGGTATGCATATCTTCCTATTTCTTTTCAAGTTATAATTGGGAAATTTGTGATAGATTATAGGGCCTGGTTAAAAGTTAAGTTACTAATGAGATTCATGGAAAGTAAAAAGAAAGTACTATTTAAAGGAATATAAGAACTATCGCTCAAAATATAAATAAATCAATGTGTATGTGTGTGTGTGTGCTTTTTGTTTGTTTGTTTTCCCTCCCTCTTAGGACATATATTTGCCCTAATTCTTAAATCTAAGAAACCATGTTTTGACATAGACTTAAAATTGTCAGCATTTTTTATTTATATTTTGTATTGTAAGTTTAATAAAGTCACATAATGTTTTTTAAAAAACAAAAGGGGGTATAACTCAGAGGTAGAATGTTCCTGGGTTCAATCTCCAGAACCAAAAAAAAAAAAGAGTGCTCCAGTCAAAGCAAACAGCAACGACAAGCATGAAATCCCTGTGACACGGGCAAGGCATGTTCGAGGGAGAGTAAGGACCCCAGTGAGCCCAGAGCAGAGCAAATTAGGAGGAAGAGAGGCCGAATGAAACCGGAGCCAGAGGAGGATTTTGAGCAAAGTGCTTACCTGATCTCACTTGTCTTTTAACAGTGCTACACAGGCTGATGTGCTAGAACAAGACTTTATGAAGATCAAAGACAGGGAATCAGGTAAAAAGGCTTTTGTAATACTCCAATCAAGAGTTGACAGGTTTTGTGCCAGAGTGTTGATAGTATAGATTCGTGAAACTGGGTTAGAGTCCAGATACACACATATACACTGCTTAATTCAAACTTAATACCAATTCAAGCTAACAACTATCAGGAAGCCCTTGTAGATGCGCAAGGGATACACAGAATATACAACATCCTCTGCAAACATATGTAGTAAAAGGATCCATATAGATTTGTGTATATCCCCTATACTTGTTTACATTCGCCGCTCAGGTTGCGTATCTATTCTTAGTTATGCCATTAAAAGAAGCACCTTGAATCAAACAAATTAGGTGACTTAAACTTTGAGTTCCTTAGAAAAAGCATATTACATATACACATAATTTTAGAATATATTTTATACTTTAGTATAACTACTAAATGGAAATTCACTCCTGACATGTAACGTTGATAGTCTTTCTAGCATTACACTGCCAAAATTGTGGAAAACATTGTAAACCTCTGGTCCTCCATGCCATACCTGTCTCCGGGGGTCATATTGAAGTCTTAAACATAATATTCCTAGCCCTTTATTTGGAAGTCACCTTTTGCAGAAGTGAGCTGCCTCACATGAAGTTACATCTCTTCTTTGGGGGACAGCCCATATCTAGTGTCTAGTGCATGCAGAGTACAAAGACATACACTCCTTGCCTTGATTCACAACTACAAAGGACCATATTAGCTCCAGATTGATCCCTGCAGATTTGGCCAGTGCCTCTGTTGGACCAGCATGGGGGCTCAGCTCCTCCCTCTCACCATCCTGCCCCTCTCAGTCTCTCACAGGTGTTGTTCCCTAGAGCACCTGCCCCATAAAGCTACTGCACACGAATCTCTGTCTCAGAGTCTATTTTCTAGGGACCCAACCTAATGCATTACTACCTTATTTATACAACTGTTTCTTAATAAAATTGAATAGCAAAGTAACAGATATGCCAATGAATCAGCCACCTACAAATAATAATAACATATATTAACATTCATTAAAGAGAATGAATGCTAAATACTATTTTAAATTTTAATTCCTATTTAATCCTCCAGTTGCTTACCATATCAGCTCACTGTTTACCTTAAAGAAAAAGGCTATTAAAATGAGCTAGCTAATCTTCAAGAGAAAATGCTTTGTCATTATACAAAATATATTTTCTACTCTGAAAATTATAGCAAACACATATGCAGAATTAAAAAGATAACTGTCTTTAGAAGTCACAAGTATATGTCATAATTACCCAGCATTCATATATCTTGGAAGGAAATCAAGATAGTTGTATTTTAAATTGTTCCTCAGCTACTAAGCCATTAATGAAATGAGCATTACCAAAATCTTACAAAAAATATATTTTAAGTTCACATTTGCAGGGTATATCTATTCATAGGTGAAAATGTTTAAAAGTGTTCTCTTAACTGGGGATTCTTTCGTGAAGTATTTTAAACACAAAGAAACATCTCTTGCCATTAGAGACATCTGTATGCCAGTGTCAGTTCATCTCCCTGGAAACAGAAGAGAGGTTTATAATATAATGTATTCTAGAAATGACAGTAACCCTGATAACATATGACACAGATATGGATGTTTTAACAATGCACCACAAAACACTCTAATATGTATTAATAAATTCCAGTAAAATTCAAATATGGTGAATTGGAATTCTTTCCTCATTTCTTCAGCTAAAAGTATCTCAAGATCAGAGTTCATTATTTCTCACTTGATTTTAGTTTCTAAGTTATTACTGTTTTTCCTAATGTTTTTCTAAAGACTAGATAAACAGATTATTCTTTGGAGGTCTGAGAAATTATTGTATGGTCACAATAAATCACAGTAATGAGACACTTATAAATAATCTGAGTATAATGATGTGGGAACAGTTCGTTGTTGCTACAAGATTTTACTTGTCATCCTTGGAGCTAAATTGTTTCATTTTATAACATGAAAACTGAAAAGAACTCTAAAATCACCTAATTCAGGTTACTAATTTTTCAGAAGAAAAATTTAGGCCCAGCAAGATAAAGTTACTTATCTCAAGGTCATAGAGCTATTGATGGTAGAATTAAAGCTAGAAATCTGAGCCTCCTTTCCTTGGGGATGATGAACTCAGCACAAGTTTAACTTTGCTCCCAACATACCACAGTGAGAAAAAAGATGTAATTGCATAATTATGCTATAAATCTAAAGAGGACATCAGCAGCCGAATAGAAACACTAGAAGAAGTGGGCTTCTTTGCCATTGAATCCTTCTATCTTCCTGTGAAACACAATCTTGTCTCTCTCTTACCCCATTAGTGAACCCACCAGGGAGGACATTGGTGACTTTCCAGCTTATCTGCTGGCTTACTTGCCAGCACAAGTAAATTCACACAAGAGTAAAAATAGAACATTTTTCTAGTTCATCCTCAGTGAATCCAGGTCTACTAGACCATTCAGTGTGCCACCCCCATCCATACCACCTGGGTTCAGATTTAGACTCATAACCATGCTGCCTTATGTGACCTGAACAGTTTACTCATTTCCTTGGGGACTCAATTTACTTATATGCAGAGACTTGATAATAAGGGCATCTACTCAAGCAGCTATAATGATTTGTTGTTTTTATTCTTATCATTTTTCTCTAAGTATCAAATGTAAACAATAAATAGAATTATATATATATATATATATATATATATATATATAACAGATGAACTCAGCTGCTAAAATCAAGGAAAAGAATTATACATTCCACAAAAGGATCAGCAAAATGTGAGTCCTGTTCCTCCACATGAAAGTGCTAAGGAACTCTAACTTTAGATGCAATGACAACAAAGAACGGGAGTAAAAATTGCAAAGATGCTCAGAATAACTCATCAGAGAACTATCTGCCAAAAAGCTGAGATAGGCCACTCCCTCTCTGCACATGTAATGAAAGCTGACTATGGATTTTACGGGATGAAGCCAAAGAAGCATTACCTAAAATAGATAATTTATTTGTCTGGGATATTATTTAGACATCCAAATCTTGTAAAGGCTCTTTGGGCAGCTCTTGGTTAAAAGATCATTATTCTAAGCTAATGGTTTTCAAAGTTGGTCCCTGATACAGCAGCATCGCCATCATTTGGGATATTTTTAGAAGTGCAAATTATTTGACCCAGCAATTTGTGTTTTAACAAGCCTTTTAGAGAATTTTGATACAATGACCACTGCTACTGTTAAAAAATACAGACATTTTAGTATCAGGCATGGTGGCGCACACCTGTAATCCCAGTACTTGGGAGGTTGAGACAGGAGGATTGCAAGTTTGAGACCAGCCTTGGCAACCTATTGAGACTCTCAGAAATTTAGTGAGACCCCATTTCAAAATAAAAAATAAAATAGGGCTGGGGTGTAGCTTGGAGTTAGAATGCCCCTGGGTCCAAGCACACAAAATTAGATATATCAATACACACGCGCGCGCACACACACACACACACACACACACACACATTATTTTATATATAGAACCAGGGCCATTAAGTAATGGGTGAAAATATATAATCTTTTCTTTTGTTTTAAAATTAAATCAAATAAAAATATGTATATATATATATATATAATTAATTTAATAGAAATAACTCATCAGGCATCTCTCTCCCATGTGCACACGCACACACACACAGTATCATATAAGTGTAGGATGAAACAGAGTAAAGTTACATTTGGCAAATTGAAAAGACACTCCTGAAACTCAATAGCTAGAAATGATAGAGGACTCACAAGAGTGGTGAGCCGAAGCTGCAGATAAATGATTTACATGCTACGTCAGGTACATATAAACCATAATGTTGAGGGGTTTGGAAAGAGAATTCATGCTAACAGTCCAAAGCACTAATGCTGAAAGAAACAAAAGGCTTGAAAGAGGAACTTGAAAAGGGACGTGAAAAATTCTACCAACTGACTCCGAGAAAAAAGACACTTACTCTCACATAGGGCCATATGTGAAAAAAGCATTGACCACAAGATACTGGTGCCAAAATCATTAGCCAAGACTTAAAGGCAAGAAGCTAATATGAAAACATATCAGAAATGGGGTAACCCATGACTTTCAAAGGATAACAAAAGTTCACCAAATAGGAGCATACAGTGCACAATACTGAAGAAAATCTAGAATATAAAATAGAAGTGGAACTAAATACCAGTGGGGAAATGTTAGATATTTAGTAAAAGCATTGGTCTAATTGACTTCCCATATGGAAAAAATAGATCCTTAAACTATACTATAAAATAAAGTTCAAATACTTTGGAGACCTACATAAAAATGAAATAGAATGCAAACAAAAAGCCTTTGAAACCATAAGAAGAAAATACAGAAAACTATATGACCTTGACAAAGCAATGAATTTCTTATACAGGACACAAACAACATAATCAATGAAGGAATAGGTTGATAAATTTGATGATACCAAAATTTTTAAAAGTCTCCATGGCAAAAGTCTTCATGAGCAAAGTTAAAAGGCATGTTAAAGACTGAGAGAATAGTTGGTAATATATATAATAGTCAAAGAATTTTCACTGAGCATATCAATGAACCACAAATCAATAAGTAAAGGTCAAAACAATGGAGAAAATAGAAAATATATGAGGCTGAAATTCACAAATAGAAAACCATGTGGCCAATAAACATATTAGAAAGATGCTGGGCCTCATTACCAATTAAGGAAGTGAAATAAGCTGGGCGTGGTGGCGCACACTTGTAATCCCAGTACTTTGGGAGGCGGAGACAGGAGGATCAGGGTTCGCGGCCAGCCTCAGCTCTCTCTCTCTCTCTCTCTCTCTCTCTCTCTCTCTCTCCCTGTCTCTCTCTCTCTCTCTCTCCCTGTCTCTCTCTCTCTCTCTACTTAGTGAGGCCCTCCGCAACTTCGTGAGACCCAGTTTCAAAATAAAGTATAAAAAATAGGGCCGGGGGTGTAGCGCGGAGGTAGAACGCACCTGGGCTCAATCCCGGGTACCGCAAAAAAAAAAAAAAAAAAAAAACCGAAGTGAAATAAAACAATAAAGAAAGGCTAGTGACTATCAAAGTAAAAAAGTCTGACTAACCAAATGCTAAGGAAATTGTAGCTGTGAGGAACTCTCAAGCTTGGCAGGTAGGAGTATCAAATTGGATCACCATTTTGTATATCAGTCTGGGTAGAGCAGGAGATGGGGGTTGGGGTGTGTGTGGGGGGATAACCAGTCACTCTTTCCTTTGTGCCACAAATGTAATGTATTTCTATGTATCTCCCCAATCAAATCCAACAGTATGCTCACGGTGGGACTCAATAAATACTGTAGGTGCTGGTGATAAGCCCACACCAAAACATTAGCTAAACTACCATGTCGGTGCTGTGGGATCCCTGTTTAGCATTTTTTAATTAAATTAGATTTCAGTGTCACATCTATTTCTAGACTCTTCATTCCCTTGTTTAAATAATGTATAGAGTACAAGGTGATTTTGTAAAATGAGCAAACAATTAGTAGTTCATTGTACTTTGTAACTCAAATAGTTCACAATGCATTACACATACCAGACTCCATCCCCGCTTCATAAGGTCTTTTTGCTTCCTGTCCAGAAATGGTTGGTTAATACTTCTATTTTGAAAACTTAATTCAACCAATTAATCAATTAGTGAGAATTTCACTATTTACTAGGTGAATAGTCAATTCTTCTTTACTACATTAAGAATGCAAAGAAGATTTAAATATACATATGCTTAGCCTGGTGTGGTGGCACATGCCTGTAATCCCAGCACTTGGGAGGCTGACACAGGAGAATCCCAGGATTGAGGACAGCCTCAGCTACTCAGTAAGACTTTCAGCAACCTAGTGAGACACTGTTTCAAAACAAAAAATAAAAAGAGTTGGGGGTATAACTTGAAGGTAGAATACCCCTGGGTTCAATCCACAGTACCACACACAAAAAAATTATATATATGCTTTAATAATTGAAAATTACCAACTACTCTCTAGGTGTTTTTCTGAATGTCACTTGGACAAAGAAAAATAATGTAAGAAAAGAGAATAACCCAGAAAGAAGAGACTGTTGATATTGGTCTTAGCACCTCAGCAGAGATTTATATACTCCACTGCTGTATGTGTAAAATTTGTAAAGTAATCAAACAGGAAGCCTGGTTACTGTTGGGTTAAGGTGCTCCTAAGAGGCTAAGAACCAAGTAACCTGGATTTCTTCTTTTAAAAAACACAAAAATGCCGGGCGTGGTGGTGCTTGCTTATAATCCCAGTACTTGGGAGGCTGAGACAGGAGGATCCGGGTTCGTGGCCAGCCTCAGCTACTTAGTGAGGGCCTCTGCAACTTAGTGAGACCCTGTTTCAAAATAAAGAACAAAAAATAGGGCTGGAAGTGTAGCTCAGAGGTAGAATGCCCCTGGGTTCAATCCCCAATACTGCCAAAAAAATAAATAAAAAACACTAACGTGAGTCAGGTAAGGTGGCATATGTCTGAGACAGGAAGATCACGGTGAGGCCAGCCTTAGCAATTTGGTGAGACCCTCAGCAACTTAGTAAGACCCTGTTCAAAATAAAAAGGGCTGGAGGTATAGCTCTGAGATAGAATGCTCCTGGGTTCCATTCCCAGTGCACCCCAAAATGTAAAAAATTTATGAGAAGAAATCAGTATTAATATACTTCTTATACAGAAAGGATTAAGGCTAATATTTTTGTTGAAGATTAATAATAATGTGTATTAATGAATAATTAAAAAGTAATTGATATAGTAGAATTCCTGTTTGTATGGTTCTTCCGTTCTTCCCTTTCCTACTTAAAGGTAACCTCTGTGCTAAATTACTGAAGGGAAACTGAATATATCTACACTATTTTTTGTTATTTAATAATAAAGATAGCCATAAATAACCTATAATATGTAACTTTCTTTAACTCTTCTTTTTATTCTCTATTATGTTTTGAAATATATTCATGTTTCCTGATGAACTCAGGTTAACTTGTAAACACCATTCCACTGGTTGAATGTACAATCCTTATCCATCACTATTGACAAACATTGGTTTACATCCAATTTTTCACATTAAAAATATTTCACACTGTAAAAACTGCAGTAAATATCTCTGTGCATGTCTCCTGGTAAATATAGGAAAATTTTAAAGGTACAGATTGATAAAGGTAAGCATGAATTCGGATATTGCCAAAAAGACTAAATGAGTGAGAAAGGAAGCCTATACAGTATTGTGAGCAGTCAAAATTGGTGCAGTCTTTGATATAATCTGGCAAGATATATCAAAATTACAAATGCGTATAACCTTTGACTGGGAATACTATGTCTAAAATTTTTAGCAACAGCTAAAACAGAATGTTACTAATGATAGCATTTTTGTAATAGTGAATAATAACTAAAACAATAAAATTTGATGTTCTTTGTATATATTTGTAAAAGAAATACATAAGTAATTTTGAAGTGTACAATCCCAATCACTTTACACACATATAGACACCCACTGAGCTGTTGAAGAAAAAAAACTAGACTTAAGGTCTGGTGCTCTGTCTTATTTCAACAGTCCCTTTAGTTGTCTCAAGCCTTCAACTAAATGTCCAGTGTCTTAAATCACCCTCTCCGCCTACTTTTTCTTGCTCTTGATGGTATCTAGTATCTGTGGCACTTATTGTCCTCCTAGAAGCTAAGAGGATGGTGATTCTTTCCTGGCTGTTCTGCTGGTGATATTCAGTCTTGTTTCATTTTTACTAAGATCAATTTCCTCTCTGGCAATGGTGATCATACATCAGTGCTCTCTGGCCCTGGAAAACTTCTGTTCTGCATTCTTTTCTCCCTTTGTGTCCTTTACCCTAGACTTCACCTTCATAGAATTTACTCCAAATCAATTTGCCTCTCTTCTTGGAAGTGTCTCAATCTAGCTCTTCTCAGTCATTGTTAGGGGCTATGGAACATATGGTTCCCATACCTGCCCTATAAAACCAGGAACATCTTAGAACATGTAAGTCTGTTACTGTCTGTCTAACCAGACTACACTATTGGATTTCCTTTGGTGTGTCTACCCCTACGTTATTGCTAGAGTCATCATTTGCGACAATCTTCTTCCAAACATCAACTGGAAATAAAAACTCTCAGCATTTCTCTCAACTCATCTAGAACTCCTCCAAGTTCAGAGGACAGAGGCTGGAACTTCATGCTTTATCCCTTCCTCTCCTGCTTTCCCCCCATTCTCCATGCTGTCCACTCTGGGTCCTGATAGTGTTAGAGTTTCTTGTAATTTTCCCTCTCCTTGTGTCATTTTCTCTCATGCCTTGTGGCTACATGATACAACATGCCCTGTAATCTGAGTCCTAACTTGATTCTTGATACACTGAATTTGGAGTATTATCTCCTGGTTTTCAAGCTGGGTATTTTGTTGTAAAATCCTATTTTACAACAAAAGTTGTAAAATAAGTCAGATGCTAAAAATTTTCTCACTGAATTTTTCATGAAAATTATTCCACCATACCCCACCAGCACACCTACATACAACCACTAGGATAGGCAAATGGTGCCTTAACTTGACTGAAGACAAAAAGCATGCATGAAAAAGCAAATGAGAAAAGCATATAAACATATTTCAACACGTTTGTTACATATACATGTAACAGAATCTTCCAGGAACACTGTAAGAATATGGGAGGAGTAAAAATAATATCGAAGTTGGAATAGTTAAGAGTTCAGGCTCCACGTGCAAGAGGCACTGTTCAGCCAGGCATGGTGGTGCACACCTGTAATCCCAGTCTTTGGGAAGGCTGAGGCAGGAGGCTAGCATGCAGTAACTTAGAAAGACCCTGTTTCAAAATAAAAAATAGAAAGGGCTGTGGATATAGCTCAGTGGTAGAATGCCCCTGGGTTCAACCCCCAGTACAAGAAAATAAATTTTAAAAAATTGGAAGTGAACACAGGTTTCTGGAAGTTATGCAATTTTTCTTAGAAGATTGAGCAACATAGTCTAGTTGATAAGTAATAATAAAATGAAAAGATTTCATGTTAATTCTATGCTGTTTGGATTTCTTAATAAAACATCTAAATGTGCATGGAAACGAGAAATAAACATACAAGTATACCAACAGATATTATCTCTTGCTGGTCAAATTATAGGTGATTATTTTTATTTCCTTTATGGTTTTGTGAATCTTTCCTAAGTCCTATAATATACTTTAAAATCAGGATAAAGAATTATTTTTAAGGCATATTACTTAAGACTTGCTCTTCCATTTAATTCTCAATATAAGGAGCAAACGTAATCACAATTGTCATTGGACACTTAGAAATTAATGTTTTCTGAACATCAAAGTAGAATGAATTGCTTAGGATTGTTTAGAATCCCAAGTTATAGAACAGAGAATAGAAAGGGTTGCATCTTTGAGACTGTTGTGATTCCCTTAAACTTTAGGGTAATCCACCTGAAGGGTACCTGAGGCTCAACAGAGTCTCAACTAGCTGAGCACGACTACACGTTATTTTCTCCCTGTGCTGTTCTCACTACTTCTGCTTTCAAAGGTTTCCTCCTCTGGGCAGTCTGGGTGCTTGTGAATGAACATCTCAGCCCAGGCACAAGGCAGCAAGAAGCCTGGAACATCCCCTGCAGGAAGAAGGTCATTAGTGCAGGTTTTCATGGTACTTGATGATTCCCTCAGATCAAAGTGCAGTTCTGTTTCATAACCAAAGAGATCTCCTTGATATTCTTACAATTGTAGACCAAAAAATATTCATTGAGGCCAAGTGAAATTTCAATAATCATAACTCCAAGGATGATATTTCCTTAATCATTATTTTTGGAAGTATAATTATTTTCAGGATACTGTGTTTTCAGATGAGTTATTCTTTATCAAGTACATTAATTTTTAATTCACCCACTCTATTATTTTTGGTAGGTCTTATTACTATCTTTCTGGGGAAAAGGAGTAGAGAGGGAAAGGAGATTAATTACCGAAGTATTGTTCTATCTTAAGCTCAAAAATTCTTTAGGCGAAGTTATCAAAAGCACAGGGTCAAATTAACATTAATTTCCTCTTCTCTTCCTTGTTTTATACCAATGTCTCTTTCTCTTAATCACTCATTCTATAATAGCAAATTCAGGGGGCACTAAATGACATGGCAGATTCCTTTCTCCTAGTGCTATAGAACATAATTAGATGCTGGAAAAAATCTGATGCTATTTGAAGAGGTGTAAAAAATGAAAACACAATTTTACTAGCACTAGTAGTTTTATTTATTGCAAAATATTTGTTGGATTAACCACTTATTTAGCACAAAAATATTCAGTTTTCTTATTAGAAGAGAGTTTTCTCAGAAAAACAATTTTTGTTGTTGTTGGTTCTTTTTATTTTTATTTTCCCCCCTCTGGTACAGCTTAATACTGACAAAGTGCAGGGATGAGCCAGTGAGCAGAGGCCCACAGGCCTTCCATCCATCCTCTGACACTCCATGAACACTTCTTTAAAGAACGCGGAACTCTGAAAAAAATTGTGCTATCCTCTGACATCTATGCCCAGGCTGCAATTTTCTTGTTGAGTTAAACTTCAGGCATAGCCTGCAGGTAGCAAGGTCACTTAGCATACAATGAAAAATACCTAGGTGGTCAGCTCATCTAAAGTGAGCTCCATGTCACATCACAAAGCCCTAGCCATGGAGGCAGGCGTGGGGGTGCATGCCTATAATCTTAGTGCTTGGGAGGCTGAGACAGGAGGATCAGAGGCTCAAGACCAGCCTCAGCAACTTACCAAGAACTTCAACAACTTACTGAGACCCTGCTTCAAAATAAAAGGATCTGAGGTATAGCTTAGAAGTAAAATTCCCCTGGGTTCTATCCCAAGTAACAACAACAATAACAAAATAACCCAGCTGTGGAAGCTCAGGACAGGCTGGGGAGAGGCCCATGCACCCACATCTCCTCCCTCCCTGATTCTCTTGGTCACTCTGAGTACCTGCTCTAAGCTCTCTTGTGTCTGCTTTAAGCAAGCAGGAGCAAACCACAGGGCTGTGGAGGAAGCATGTCTCTGGTGCCATGAGACATCTTCCCCTGGAGCCAGGTTTAATTAAGAACCTGAAGGAATAATAGGACAGGATCCTCTGCGTTTTTCTGATAAGGTACAATTTTTCACTTCCCTCGGGTTTTATGATCTTCAGGCATGGGAAAGTGCTGACAATACAAGTCAACAACCAGAGGTGCTGACTCCACGTGCTGATTTTTCAGGAGGAAGGAGACAGGGGAGGTCTAGGAGTTGCAATTGCCACAAGGAAGAGCCTGTGGCTATGGCAACTGATTTGGAGGCTAGAGAAGGTAGAGAGGCTTTGGAATGAACCAGTGTGTCTCTAAGTGCAAATTAAGGAAAAAGATAAAAAGTTTTGCTGCTGTGTCTACATTGCTGGAAGAGGGTTGGTGTTTACATCTTCTCCGAGTTGAAGTATTGGCATGTCTGCTGCCACTATTGCTGCTGCTTCTTCTAATACTGCTAAATACCATAAAAATAATAACCACAGCTCCTAGATTGTTGACATGTACACCAAGTCCTCTATGTGTATCATTTCAGTAATCCTCACCCACTGCTGTAACATAAGCACTATTGCCATTCCATTTTCAAGAAACTGAGGCTCAGAAACATTCAGTAACTCTGCAAAGAAAGGCTCAAGAGCCAGCAAGTATCAGAGGCAAGATGCAATGCTGAAACTGTCCAGTTCCGGTCCACTACACAATGCTGCCTCAGGCTCAGTATCACCAGTGTTACTAAACAGTACGTCACACTCTGCTTCAGGATTCTGAAAGGTAAAAGAAAATGCCCACCTACTAGCAAACCTACCCTCCATTCAGAACTCTCAGCTATTGAATGAGCAAAAATGCCTGACATGTCCACTAAGGATGAACCCCTCCCTACTGTGCCCTGCCAATAACACTGCTCATGACTAGAGTAGTTAAACATTCAGACAAGATTGTCAAATTTCATCTAACAGAAAATCTTTTGTCAGGCTATGCCTTAATCACAAAGAACTGCCAGGTTTCAGTGTGATTTCTAACAGTCCACACAGTCCTCTGAAGGCAATAGGAGCCTAGCTGTAAAAATCTCTCCCTTCCAAGATTTTAATAGTGACACTGAAGTTACAACCCGAGGCACAATCCCCTCCAAGACATAAAACCCTACTTCTCTTTCTCTTCAATGAGAGAAACAAAAGCAAAAACAAAACTCTTTCATCAAACTATGAACAACTAAGCCTATTAATTTCTTTACTTTTTAGAGAGCAGATCATGGTAAATGGTGGGCACATTATTGACATGAAATGCTTTTCAAAGTTTAAAGCTTAATGTTAGGTCTATGTTTCTAGGGACATATGTTTCAGATTAAATGCAAGTAGCAAAGATTTTGAGCATTTATTATGTGCAAGACCCTGCACTAATTTCAGTAAGAAATACCAAGCATAAAACTTTATCTTACCTTTAAATAGTAGTCAGTTTTGAATACAGATAAGAAAAACATTCAGTTGTTTTGCCCCCAAATATTTTTCATCAAAATTATCCTTAAATTCCAAATTCAAGTGCAATTTGGGGGCAAGAAAGTATAAACTGCTTTATTCTTAATATCTTTAAGACAGTGGGCAGGCAAAGATCTCTTAGGACTCAGAAAACCATAGCCATAAAAGAAAAAGTGATGAGCATACTTCATCCAAATGCAAAACCTTTGCTTATTAAAAACATTATTAAGAAAATGATTGGGAGAAAATATTTTTCAAAACACATACCTCGAAAATATTGGTGTCCAGTAAGTAGAACTCCCATAATTCAATAAAAAATGATAATCAGAAGTGGACAAAATATTTGGACACTTCACCAAAGAAAAAATCTGACAAGGGGACCAATTGGAACTCTCATACACCTCTGGTGGGAATGAAAGATGATGTTAGTGCTCTGGAAATGGGAAGACTGCAGTTTCCTAAAATAGCAAGTACATACATACCCAGTGTCCTAGCAATCTCACTCATGTTTCCGAAAGAGAAATGAAAATAAGCGCCACAGAAAACTTAACAAGAATCTTAACAGCCTGATACAGGAAATGGCCAGCAGTGGTTCCATAGGAGAATGAATAAGAAAACGATGTAAAATTCATATCATAAATTCAATACTAAAAATAATAAAATACTAATAAAATAATGCAACATAAATAAACATCAAAAATGCTGAGTGAAAAAGTATGAAAATATATTATGTATAGTCCCAATTAGAAGTCCTAGAACTTAAAACTAATCTATAATGGAAGCAAACTAGAACAGCAGCTACCTCTGGAGCAATGGTAGAGGGTATTGACTAGGAAGGCATATGAGAGAACTTTCTGAAATAAAGGTAGGGTCATATATTTTGATAGGAGTTTGGATTACACAGGTATATACGTATGTCAAAAATCAACAAGTATTTTCTTTCTTACAAATGTGTGTTTTTCATTGTATGTGGATTTTATCTGACAAAAAAGACTATCAACAAATTTTAAATTCTAGTTCAAAGATATGTATGCTGAAGTATTTAATAGGAGGAGTTTTAGTCAGCTTTCCCATCGCTGTGACCAAAATATCCAAGAACAGCTTAGAGGAGGAAAGGTTCAATGGAGCTCATGGGTTCAGAGGTTTGAGTCCACGGGGCTGGCTCTGAGGAAGAAATGGTGGTGGCAGCCGGGGCAGCAGGGTGCATGTTGGAGAGTAACAGTTCTCACATTGTGGAGGCCAAAAGCAGAGAGAAAGGGAAGAGGAAGCCATGGACATTTATATTATAGTCCCTAAGACCACACTCCCAGTGACCCGCCACCTCCAGCCATGCCCCACCTCTGAACCATGCTGCACTGAGTGGATGAACTTCCAACACTTGAGCATCAGGGAGATAGTTTAAATCCAGACTTCAACAGGAGATGAACTGCTATCTTCAATTTACTTTGAAATTCATAAAGAAAGAAGATGGACTGAGAAGGGATACAGGAATAAACAGGTGGATAGGACTATGATAAAGCATATATCTGTAATGAGGAAGGGAACATCTTTGTAATGAGGAAAGAAAACAAGAAAAAGTGGGCAGAAACAACAGTCAGGAACACATCATTTTTGTATGTTTAATCTTCTCTCCCATTCAGTTGCTGCACAGTCTTTGTCACACAGTCAGCGGGTATTTACTGAGCATGTGTGTGTGTGTGTGCGTGTGTGTGTGTTATTGGGGATTGAACCCAGGGGCTCTCTACCACTGAACTACATCCCTGGTCTTTTTTATAATTTGAATTTTGAAACAGAGTCTCATTAAGTCTCTGCACACACATCTCAACCTGAGATCCTTCTGTCTCAGCTTCCAAAGTACTGAGATTAACAGGTGTGTGCCACTGCATCAGGCCACTTATTGAGTGTCTATCTTGTACCAAGCACTGTGCCAAATGAATAAAACATGTTGCGCAATTTCAAAAACCTTAGTGAGTATGGTGAACATCCACAGATTTTATGTGCACAAAGTTTTTTTTTTTTTTGCGGTACCGGGGATTGAACGCAGGGGCGTTCTACCTCCGCGCTACGCCCCCGGCCCTATTTTTTATACTTTATTTTGAAACCGGGTCTCACGAAGTTGCGGAGGGCCTCACTAAGGAGAGAGAGAGAGAGAGAGAGAGACAGGGAGAGAGAGAGCGAGAGCTGAGGCTGGCCACGAACCCGGATCCTCCGGTCTCCGCCTCCCAAAGTACTGGG